>VDFB02057008.1:0-10074 GCA_007258455.2 Sequoia sempervirens
CCTTAGAAAATGACTAAAATTTGTCTATTTCACTTATAGTGACTTCCTTTTCTACTATTCATGAATTCATTCAATAACTAGATCGATTACTTCTTCTTGTATCATTTAAGTTGAATTGATTCAATTGTCCTTTACATTTATTTTTAAAGTTAGTAATATCAAGAAATTAAAAGAAATAATTTTCAACAACCTCATGATTACAAGCAATCAAAAAATTACTTAGTTGACAACCATTTTCTTGTTGGTTCACATTTTCAATTTGATTATTTAATGTATTTAATTCACTTTCAAGCCTTCTCTCATCGTTAGAAACCAACATGTCCTTATTGTAGTCTTGTTTCTTGCTATCCAATGACTGAAATTAAGGAATTTTTCCTTCTAAATAACCCTCAAATAATTCATACTTGCATTCAATTTTATGTGCATGTGTATTTTGACCAATAAATTGGAAAATTTCACCTTTACCATTATGTACTTCATCTTTACAACTTTATAGGTAAAAATTGAAGTAAAATGGTTATTATTTAACTTCATCATACTTATACTCAAGAGTTGGTATAGCTATTGTATCTTTTGGACGATGTACATCATTGATGCTACACCTTCTTGGTCTAGAATTTCTTCATTTATTGACCAAACTTAGGTATTTATATTTTTGAGTGTGGAATTAGTCATTTCAAACCCAAATTCAATCTTGTTATAAAAGTTAAAAAATCAATTTATCCATGTTCAATAGTAGCATGCACCCTGCTCTCTCTTGATGAGGTAAAATGAAACAAATTTGTGGATATATCTATTCATTTAATATTTACTAAAAATAAGAATTATCTATTTAGAAATTTTCCTCGAAATAAGATTCATTATGACCTTCACACTATTGATTATCCACTAGAATTCAATTTTTCATACATTTTTAAAATTTTAGTTTTTTGATATTTTTAAATTTTTAGGGATCTAACTTATCTCAAATTAGTAAATTCCTTCTAGCACCAATATTATTATTGTGTGGGTTTTTCGCTATCAACTGAACTAAAATTCACTAATGAGCTTATCTCTCTTGAAAGAGAATTAAAATTTAGAACAAAATTCAACTATTCAAATGATTTAGATTTCAGGTCTTGACCATTGCTTTAACTCGGTTGTTATTTGTGAAGTTTTTTTCACAAAGGGACTTACATGCACTTTGAATCTACAAGATAGGGTCACATTTGGAAAAATAATAATAAAATGCATATGCTCAAGCCCAAAATATGTGTTTAATGATCTAAAAGTAAAATTACATATGTTTAAATGGGAACATTTTGTACCATCTGATGTTCAATGTGATTGATGCTAATTTTAAATTTATTTAAAATTAATATAGAAAAGAGAGGTTAAGGAAGAAAAAGGAATAGATAATCCTAACCTAGAAATTTGTCAAAATTATCATGTAAATTAGTAGTCAATGTAGATTAGCTATCTTACGCTTCACCAAACATTATCACAATTGCACACAAATAGTGCAAACCTCTATGAAAATTTTAGATTATAAAATACTTACAATAAATAGCCTAATAATGACACAATTTCATGAAATATTTTATAATAAGATAATTTTAGGCCACCTTACAATTTTTAAAGTTCTGATAACTTAAATTGGCATTCAAAGAGTCTAACTCATTGTAATTCTTAGAGAAAATCCACTACATGAGAGGAAGCCATGAAGTGAAGTAGACAATAATGGTTCTTTATTCCTAATCCCACATTAATCAACAATTTAAACTCCCTAAAAATGCACAAGGAGTGGACTTTTATAGATGAAGGCACTTAGAAATTAGGTACAATCCAATGGTTGAGATTTATTTTCAATCAATGGTTAAGATTTAATTTGATAGAATATTCTAGCATCTACCATATTTCCAACACATGACATATTTTAATTTCCTTCACATAGGTCATTTGGATGTAGCCGCGAGATATACAATTTTTATTGCATTTACATCATTCTTCTTTGTTAGGCTTTGACCAACCTTTCTCTATCATCAATAACCTCCCTTTATGTTGTCAATGTATTTTTGTAATTTGACAAGAAGGTTTTTGTTATACCTAGAAGAATACAACCATTTTTTTTCAATTTATCCTCAAATTTTATACATTTTAAACTAATAAATATCTTATTTTTATTAACCATCATTCTATTATTAAAAGTATTTTATATGATTGGCAAGTTTCAAATTAGGATGTGGATAATATAAGCATATATTTGGTCAAAGCATGTGAATGTTTCTTACATGTGAATGTGGGAATTGGAAAATCATTAGGAATTAGATATAAGAGAATGTGAATGTCCATTTGCAACACATAGTTATACATGGAAAATTTGATAGGTTTGTAAATGTTTTATCAATTTGTGGGAAGTAATGTTTCAACATGATATTTATGGGTTGGCTCAATCCAAAGGATACAAAAAGGTTTGGCTTGAGGGCGACTCTTTAAACATTATTAACAACCTAAAGAAGGTTTTTGTCCCCTCTTGGAGTTTGAATCCCTTATCATGGATGCTATTGAAATCCTAAAGTCCTTCGATGAAGTTTATATCTCTCATATTCATAGGGAAGGGAATGGCCTAGTTGATGTTTTTGCTAATGTAGGTGTTAGTGGTTCTAGGGAGTGGGATGTGGATGACCCCCTCCCCATTGAGGCTATTGTTTGTTTAAATCGTGATTATCAAAACTGCTAATTTAGACGGTGGCTTTATTATGCTCTGGGCTCACATGTCTATAATCACATGGCAATTAATTGTTTGGAGTGAAGGTGAGCTAGATTTTGATTGGGGTGATGGTACCTTGAGTATTCTCCGTATGGGGTGGCATCCTAGGATCATTATTTCTCTCTACCATAATTCCATTGCCACATGGATTGTGGGAATTTTTTGGCTTTCCTTCTTGAGGCTTCTCTTAATTGTTTGCAAAGTTCTCAAGCTCCTAAGTTCTACTAAATTCATGACCATGGGAGGTGACAGAAATAGAGTGGATCTCTTTTCCTGTGATACTATGAAAAGAAGGAGAAGGTTTGGCGTAGGTTGCAGGAAGGTGGGATTACACCATATTTGGAGAGGCTACATGGAAATAACTCGCAAACCACGACCTTGCTTGTCAAAGGATGGAATAACAAGATTTTGAAATTGGGAGGCACTGAATTTAATGTTAATGAGGACTTCATTGCAAATATCATTGGTCTCTCAACTGAGGGAAAGAAGTTTTATAGAGATAAGAAGGAATCTAAGGCAGCCATGCAAATTTTCTTCAAAGGAGATGAAGAATAAAAGCTTAATTTTGCTAAGAGTGGTGGGTACCAATGAAGTTCTCTCAAAGCCCTGTGGGGTGATGTTGCTGAGGAATTGATGAGGTACATTACTTTAGGTCACTTTTTTACTGTGAATGCTTATAATTTTGTTCTTTTGAATCATTTTAGCCATAAGAAGAAAATTTCCTTTCCATTTTATATTTTGGCATCTTTGGAGGATGGTTTGAAGGATCATAAAAGGAACCCTAAGAATTCAGTGTTGCATGTTGGTCTTATTTTGTTAATTTCAGATTATGCAAAAGCATATGAGGTCCCTAAGCCATCTGCTATTACTCCCAAGGGTAAGAAACAAAAGTCGGCCTTGGAATATGAAACTGTTTCTAAGGATGAGTCGGGGAGTTTGAAATGGAAAAAGAAGGAGGTTCTGGAGGAGGATTCTGAAATGAAGGAGGATGAGGATTTTGTTCCAGATTCTCCGGCCTCTATGGAAATTATTTTGCAACCTCCTACCCAAGGAAAACCTCGTAAAGGGGTTTCGGCTCCTAACCCAAAGGATTATGAGACCTGTAGTGAGGATGAGGGTGGTGAAAATCCCATTAAAACAAGGCTTGCTGCTCCTACTATCTTAAAGGAGAGGATTGCAATTGCAGAAGATGTGTCTTCATTGTCCCCTATTTTGGGGACCAAGGGAAAGAAGGGACTGAAGGAGGGTAGTAAAAAGAAAATGGCTTTTAGGTATGCTAGCATGGTGTAAGAAGTACAAGCTGTGTCTCCTCAGAAGTTGGTTGGTGGACATGAGGTTGTGGGATCTCTAGGTGTGGAATTGGAGATGCAAAATAGAAGGAGGTTGGTGGCTGAGGACATTGTGAGCTCTCTTTGCAAGATTCAAATGTCGGTGGTTGAGGGTAAAGGTAAGGAGGTTTTTGTAAGCTAGGATAAGGTTAGTTCTTCCCAGGAGGGTGATGTTGTGGAAAAGGATGTTTTCAACTTTGATTGGGAGGATGTGTCAAATGTGTTGGGTATTGCTAAGTAGGGCTCCATTTCTTTGTTTAAATTGTTTAAATGGGTAATTCATGAGCTCAACATGACTAATGTTAGGGTTAGGGGTGCTATGAGAAAAGTGGGAGAATCATTGGTTCAGACTCAAGTTGATGAGTTGTATGGTTCTCTAAAGACTGTTGCTAATACTATTGTTGAGGAAATGTTGAAGATGAAGCATACATTTGAACAAAGAATCCTGACCCTAGAAGAACAAATGGAAAGGATTATTGTGAAATTGGATAAGGGGGTGGATGGGACTAATTCTACTATGAAGTATGAGTCTAAGGGCCTTTCTACTCCTTTTGAGAAGGCCAAGAAACGTATGGAGATTAATCTTGGGGAGGAAGTTGGTGCTAGTGAAAGGAAAGTGGAGGAGGATGTTTTTGTTGACAAGGCTGCTAGTTTGCAGAATGTTTTGATTAATGAGGTAAAATGGTTGGGCCCAGTGCTAGAACTTGAAATAAGACCAAGATGCAGGAGGGGGTTCCTGCTAAAGATATGTCTGAAGTCATGGATGAACATCAGAAGACTATGGAGAGTGACATGGAAGTCGCAAACATTCTGAAGAATATGTACTTCTATTGTTTTGTCCTTCCTTTTTGGCTATTGTTGTGTTGATCGTTTGTTGTGTTTTGACTACTGTTTGCTCTGTTTAGTTATATTTCACTTCAGCTGTTCTTTTTTGAAAAGGGTTTTGGGTCCCCTTCAAAACCAGTTTACCTCTAATCAAAAACATGATATTTATGGGGAAATGAAGCACAATTAAATAAATTCAAGAAAACATGGTCAAAATAGATATTATAGAATATCATGATGGACATTAAATTTTTTAAGAATATTATATAGTAAATAAAGAATCATCAGAATGTTTTCATATCTCTATCTTCCCTACAATTTTGTATGACTTGTGATTACAATATATGCATTTGTATTTAGATCATTTAACAACTACTACTTAGCCTTGTGCCATGTATGGGAAAGAATGTGCCACTTAAAAACATCAATAAGTTGTGAGAGACCTTTATAACACATATTTGATTATTTATATTAGCTAACATATGGAAAACTTCCCTTTGAATTTCATTAAATACACTCCAAGCTCTTTGTATATAATTTTTAACAAGAAAATGAAATAAAATAGTCATGGCTAGTGTGTTGGTTGATTTAGAGGAGGAATATGGAAGAGTAAAGGTGAATTAGAACTAGCTTCTATATGCATTGAATGAAACCAACACCCTACTCTAGATAGTTTGGTGATACATTATATGATTGGGCTAATTTTTCCTTTGAATGTTTGAAAAAATATTTGAGAAAAGCTTCATGATGAATGTTGCTAAAAATTTTCTACAAAGTTTTGAAATGATTTCTCTATAATATTTGGAATGATATAATGCTATTATTCACTTATTTCCTCCATAACCGGCATTGTGCTAGATTCAAACAATGATAAAACTAACATCCACCAAATATCACCTTGTAATGCAAATGATAATGCTACATAATTCACCAAGCATATGTTCATAGATTGTGAGGTTAATGCATGTTAGTATAGAAATTAAAATTTATTTTTAAGGATTATTGTTGGAAATAGAAGTTTATATTAGAAGTGGATGCGAGAATTGTAATTTGAAGTGGATGTTGGAATAGTCGCTAGGAGTGGATGTTTAAAATGTCCAATTGGAGTATTTACTTTTGAATATAAATTTTGTATAATAGTACTTTTGTAACCTTGTGAAATTTTTCATTAGATGTGCAAGGGAAGGTAATGTAACAAAAAAATCCATATGTAACATGCACTTCCACATGTAAACTCCACGAACTCCAAGAGACTTCTTTATTACCTTTTGTGAGAAATCAACCTTCAAGTGCAACAAGATATGTGAAATTGGATGTTTAATTCCAATGTTTCATTCAAACATTCAAGAGTTATACATAGAAGTTCCATGAAAATTCTTTGGATAAATACATTTGAAGTGAAGTTCAATTCAATGTTCAAATGAATGCCAAATTTATACAAAGATGACGTTTTCTTAAGTTCTTTAATGTTCAAAACATTGTGCTGGGAAGTTGAGGGAAACAAGACATTTTTTGACAAGGTAATATCGTTCAAGTGAACATTAAATATTTGTAAAGCATAAGTATGAAGCACTTTAAGACCTGTTTATGCCTCATGGAGTTCATGTCCATCAAAACATGCAAGTGGAGCAAAAAAATGTGTAGTTGAAATGGTGAACTATGCAACTTGATTTCTTCTTTTTGATTGAACATTTTTGAAAAATCCCAAATGGGACTTGGGGTGATTTTGAACATTCTATTGAGGAAAGATGAAATATCATAATTCAAATCAAACCCCTTTCCTAATTTGGCCAAATAGAAAAATAAGAGAAGTGATGACATTGAGAATTAGCCTAAAATGAAAAAGAGGGTCCTTATTTTGTTAAGAGAAAAATAAGGCGTGTTGTGAAAAGGTACAAAACTATCTACTAAAAGTCAAATTATAAATTTGTTTGAATTACCTTTTTCCTACTTGAGAGAAATATTTTGTTATATGCATCTTATCATTCTAGTATTTACCGTCTTATTATTTTTTAATTTAACCAATTGCAAAATAGTTGAAAATTATGATTTTAAAGAATTTCTTTTATATCTAACAACTTCATCAATTTCATTTATGGGAAATAGATTATTGAGCAATAAATTTATATTATATGATTTCCTTTTCAAGAGAATGATTTGAAATACTAGCTTTTTGGGTTGTTAATTTT
Organism: Sequoia sempervirens; assembly: GCA_007258455.2. Classification (NCBI taxonomy): domain Eukaryota; kingdom Viridiplantae; phylum Streptophyta; class Pinopsida; order Cupressales; family Cupressaceae; genus Sequoia; species Sequoia sempervirens. The sequence continues at coordinate 7,092 of VDFB02057008.1, forward strand.
TTAATATAGTTAGAAGAGAATATATTTGTTAATTTTTTGGGTTATATTATATGATTTCCTATAATGATTTTTAGAGTATTTATATTTAACATCACATTGTTGAAAAAGAATACATAACAATAAAAAATAGTACATCTTGAAAATGATTTAAGATCTATAATATTATAAGATATATGTTTTTGTTAACATTTAGAACAATCAAGTTTAAATCTAAATAATTTGAAATATCATAAAAGTATTTTTTATTATTAAAATTATATTAGTTTTTGAACTTGTTGATAATGAGATTATGAGTTTAGTTTATTATTTCTTTGACTAAAAATCAACTATTGATAAATATTTATATCTAATCCCCTCATCTCATATAATACACTACAAAAAATCTAATAAATAACAAAATTGACAAATATATCAATTATACTAAATTAATTAAATTATAATTCTTTAATTATATATTATAGTTTTAATTAATTATCCATTAAAAACAATATTTTATTCACCGTCCCCCTTTCCACCTCCCCAAACAAGCAAAACAAATTTTCCATTCATCTATGTGATTTGAATAGTGCAAAATTGTTTATTGTCTTATATTTAACTAATGCCAAATATTTAAAGTTAGGTTAGATTGCATTCGCTAAATTGGAATAGTAAAAACAAACCAAAAAGTCGAGTATTTGAAAAAACTAATAATAGGCTTTGTCTCGTTATATATTTACTTTAATTTTCTTAAGAATATTAATTTTAAGGTAAGGATGCTATGTTTAAAGTTAATGGACAAATTTATATCAGTTTATTAAGTTTTATGTATGAAACAAATTTTAGATACAAGTTCTAAAAGAAGATTGAGTTAAAGGAAAACTAGTAGCTTGTGACGAGAATACAATTATTGGATTATGAAATATAGAGGATGAGTCTTATAATATATTCTGTCTATTCTTCTATTGTATATAGAGGTAAAATTAATATAAATTTTTGTTATGATTTTTAAGAAAATAATTTATTTAATGGTAATATTGTAGATCAATAAATTATTTTTATATGTAATAGGGGAGAGGACCCAGTACCTGAGCATGTTTCAATAGTTGTGATAGTAGTTGTTTATATAATGTCCAATATTTTTATCAATATTGGACCAATAGTTGTGACTTTAAAGTTGTTAGTGTTGATGATGACTACCCATATTCAAACAAAATTTATTCCTTTGATCTAAAAAACAGCCAATTATGTGATTCCATATCAACGCTCAATAAAACATGCTATGAATGCACAAGTAAAGGTCTCACTCTTTTTTTGTGCCTTTTTGGACACCTTGACAAAAAACATGCTGATGTGGCCCTGAAACCTTAGTTATAAGCAAGGGACTTTCCAAGAAAGTTGCTGTAAAAATTTGAGAGTGATTTGAAATTTCCACATAGGATAATTAGATGCATGAAGTTAGGGTGCTCAATTATTGGGTCCTCTCCCCTATTTAAGTTAATAAATGAATATAACGATCAAATCCAAATTAATTTATATATATGAGTAAATAAATTAAAGATTGACAATGAGGGATGGGTTCTCTTACTTCTATTATTGATTTGGAATATACTATTGTAGATTGTGTTTAAGATTCATCTCAATGATCAATAATTAGATCTATTGAGAGTAACTATTTATATTCAAGTTCAAAATTGGACTTGCAACCTTGATGCTAAAATTTGTAGCCTTGATGCTAAGGATGGGTCCCTAAACTTGAAGTTATGGTCTTGACCCTGGGATCTCTCCTCTTTAGAAATATGTTTTTTTATATATAGATCTAGACATGGTGGTGCTTAAAAGTACTAGTAGATCTCACTACTAAGTGGGCGAATCTATATCTTGTCTTGGTTATAGTTAGGGTCAATTAGAATGATTCAACACCATTTGAAATGATCATAGACATGGTAAACAAAATATAGATGTCTTTGTAACTATCCCTGTGAATGTAGATTTTGATGTTATGCTCTCTAATGCTTTGTAAATGTTGTTTCAATGATCATGTGATTTGTCTTCTAGATAATTCCTTGATGATAAAATGACCCAAGGGCTTATGTTTTTTACAACACCCTAGTGTTCAAATTTAAGTATTTCACACTTAAGTTAGTGGTTTAAATTGAGTTGACTTGGAACAACAACTAAAAATGATTTGGAAAAATGAGGATTAATCCCACATGTGTAGGCCTAAACCAAGTTTAGGATTTAAATGTAGGATTGAACTAAGATAGGAAGTTATAAAATCAAGGGTCAAATCTAGAAATTTAGGGGAAATGGAATTATTTTCAACTCAAGTTGGAATAAATACCAACTTTAAAAAAAAAATAGACCATTTGGGTAAGTGCATGGAAATAGAGGATAAAAGCAGGGTAAAAAATGACCACTTTTTTCTTGAAATCAACTAAACTTGAACTTGGATGAGTAATTCAAGATATGTGCACCCAAAATTAAATCATATAATAACTAGAATTATAGTACCCCAAATCTAGTTTCAAAACAACTAAGGATTTTTAAAATGGTTAAAGTTAAAAAGGTGAAATATTGAATGCACACAAAAGTGTTCATACTTTATCACTAAAATATAACACAATGTTTGTCATGCGTCCTCTATATTCTTTTCTTGAATTATATATTTTAAAAATTGTGCTTATAGGTTATGAATTCAATTAAGCTTTGGCTCCAATTAGTGTTATCACCTCTAGTTCTCGACTTATTCTTTGTCTCTTTCTATAATGAAGTCAGGCTTGGTGATGCAGGAGCATCCAGTGGTGTAAGGGCAATCTTGCATCACCCAAAAATAGTTAAATTTCAAGTTTCTCAGTTTTTAGATGTTTTTAAAATTTTGGATACCCTTTTAGTCATAATGAAATTCCCAATTTATGGTTTTTATTTTCTATTCCTGGGTGGAAAGATATTGCAGTTTTAGTTTCTCAGATTTGCACCTGAAAATCTTCTGAGTTAGATTTGAGGC
>VDFB02057009.1:0-41037 GCA_007258455.2 Sequoia sempervirens
TTCTGGGTTTTTCTCCCTCAAGGAGGGTTTTCCCAGGGTATATGCTGTGTTGAATTGTTTGAAATTGTTTTATTTCTGCTGATTTATATTCTGATCCTAAAACTAGCATGGTATTAGAGCGGGTTTAAGCAAGATCGTGATCATATTTTTATAAGCAGCATAATCTCATTGTCTTCTCATCTTATTGTGTCTATCTTCGCTTCGAAAATGGTGAATGGACTCAAAGTTGAAGATAGACTCGAAGGTGCCTCTAACTTCACCTCTTGTAAGTTTAGAGTTCTTATTGCATTGGAAGAAAATGAGATTCTTGAGTTCGTGGAGGACTCAAAGTTGAAGATAGACTCGAAGGTGCCTCTAACTTCACCTCTTGTAAGTTTAGAGTTCTTATTGCATTGGAAGAAAATGAGATTCTTGAGTTCGTGGAGAGCGAAGTACCCGAGCCTTCCGATGAGAATGAGAAGACACAATGGAGGAAGAATGGCACAAAGACCAAGAAGATATTGATTGATTTGGTGAAGGATCACCTTGTGCCTATTATCTCCAAGTTGAAGACAGGTAGAGAGATGTTCAAGACCTTGGAGGGATTATATGAGATCAATAATACCAACAGAGCTCTTGCATTCAGGCAACAACTTCATCACATCAAGATGGTGAAAGGAGATTCAATCATCTCCTTCTTTATGAAGATCACTAAGCTGAAGGATCAACTCTATGCCATTGGAGACATAATTGATGATCGAGACTTAGTCATGTTGGCGCTTAACGGTCTTCCTCAATCTTGGGAGCCTTCTATCCAAAGTATAAGTGGAAGATCTAAGCTACCTAAGTTTGATCGTCTTAGGCAGATTGCATTCAAGAGGAATCAAGGTTGGCAGCAAGGGGAAATGGACGAAGTTCTCACAATGAAGACAATCATGTTCTTGCTGCTCAAACTTCAAAGAAGAAAGGTAGAGAAGGGAGAAAAGGTAACTTCAAGAGGAATAGAGACAGGAAATCGGATGCTGCTCCTGAATCAAAGAAGAAGAAGGATCTCTTCCATATATAGTGCTTCAAATGTGACAAGTTTGGTCACTATGCTAGAGATTGTGCAACAAGACCATAGCAACATGCTGCTACTGCGGATGTCGATGATGTCTCTCCTCAGAAGGAATCAAGAGATAACTCAAATGGATTTCTATTTATCTCAGCCCTATCAAGCAATCTTCCAACCGATAGCAGCACATGGTTAATTGATAGTGGCGCTTCTCGACATATTACAGGATATAGAGAGCACCTTTCAGATTTGGTGGAGAGAGAAACCAACTTTCAAGTACTAATTGGAGATGATGCTTGCTATTCAGTGAAGGGTGCTGGAGCCTCCTCTCTTCGCCTAGATTCCAACATCTCTCTTCATTTGAGTGATGTCTTGTTCATACCAGTGAAATGAGCCAAACTAGGTCTGACTGAAAACCCCCAATTTTCTGCCCTAGGTTTTCAGCCTAGTTTAATTTCAAATTTAACTTCTATAAATTTATTCTGAAAATATGAAGTTTAAGCACAATATTAAATTGCAAAAATAAACCAGCTTTTGCATTTATTCAGGAAAATTGCAATAATACATCAGCTATGACAATTTACAGATACAATGATTTGCAACAATACAACAGCTATTGCAAGTCTTCAAATGACGGCTGCAACAATAAACCAGCTGCTACAACCTATAGATGAAATCATGAAGATGCAATAATAAATCAGCTATTGCACCTAAATTCTCCAATTAAGCGCTTGTAGAAACCTTGGATGGATTTCTCCACAATTCTCCAACTAGGGTTGATCTTTCACAACCTAAACTATTTTTCAAGAGTCTTCAAACCCTCGAGCGCAAAAGCCGAAGCTTATACCATTGAGGTATGAGAAGATATTATAAATCCAAGACATCCTCAAATGAGCTCATAAACTCCGTTTATACTTTCCTGGGAGAGGTCATGCACTTTTCCAGCCAATGTGGGATAAAAGATATATTTTCCCTTTTAACTTAAGTTCCCACAACAATAAAGTTAAATATTTTCATTTAACTTTATAACTTAACTTTATTGATATAATAATTAATAATCGCAACTGATTATTAAAATCTCAACTCCATATCATCAATAATCATTGATTGGATAATATTTGCGACCCATTGATGATCCTGATCAGTTCCAGCTGACTTACTATAAATAGTAAGTATCCCAAATAACACATCAAAACTCATCAGAGTCTCCTGTAACTGAAACTATCTAGGCCAAATATCCACAAAATCCCTTAAATGTCCTGGTTAGCCTACAAAACCATGGTAAGATTAGGCTAACGACAACGCCATCCCATGTGTACTAGAAAGGGGACATTACAACTAGGTATCGAGAGGAATCTTGTTTCAATTTCAGCTTTGGAGGACAAAGGATATCAAGTTGCATTTTCTGAGGGAAAAGTCCTTGCTTGGCCAAAGAACTCTAGCATCAAGATAGCCCGTGTGATTGGTGTTCGGAAAGAGAGTCTTTATAGACTTTCTATTTGTCCAATGCAAGCATTGTTGCATGATTCCACCAGTTCAAGCGAGCTTTGGCATAGAAAACTTGCTTACCTCCATTTCAGAGCTCTTCCATCCATTGAGAAGATGGTTCTGGCCTTTTGAAACTCAATCAAGAGCATGATGGTACGTGTAGAGGATGCGCATTGGGTAAGAATACTAAGGGTCCTTTTCATAGTAGTGAAAGTAGATCAAAATGTATTCTAGATCTTGTTCATTCTAATTTTTGTGGTGCAATGTCTATTGCATCCTTGAGTGGTTTTTGGTATTATGTAATTTTCATTGATGACTACTCTAGAAAGACTTGGATTTATTTTTTGAAGTCTAAAGAATCTGAAGTACTTGAGAAATTCAAAGAATTTAAGGCTCAAGTAGAGAATTTGTCTAGAAAGAGGATCAAAGTTTCGAGATCTGATAACGGAGGAGAATACACCTCTGGAGGCTTCCGTAACTTTTGTATCGAGGCAGGGATTAAGAGGGAGTTTTGCGTCCTTACAATCCAAAACAAAACAAAGTTGCAGAAAGGAAGAATAGATCCATTGTTGAGGCAACTAAAGCTATGATCCATGATCAAGACTTGCAAACCTTCCTTTGGGCAAAAGCATCTAGAACTGCAGTGTATGTTCATAATCGAAGCCCTCATCTTATTTTGGAGAATATGACTCCTGAAGAAGCCTTGACAGGCATGAAGCTTGGGGTTAGTTACTTGAGAATATTTGGTTGTCTTTTTTATATTCATGTGCCTAAAGATAAGAGATCTATGTGAACCATCTGGCAAGAAAGGAATATTTGTGGGTTACAGTGAATCCTCAAAAGCCTACAAAATTCACATTTCAGGACAGAAACAGATAGAGATCAATAGGGATGTCTTTTTTGAAGAAGATGTTGCATTCAAAAGATCTAAAGGTTCATACATGGAGATAGATAAAGAAGATTAGGAGACACCTTAGGACATGGACGTTGATCATACTCCTGAGAATTAGAGGGAGTCTACTGAACCAGAAGAAGATATTGATCTAGTTGAGCCTTTGGAACCAACTGATGGGCCAAGAGATATTGCCATAGGTCAAAAGAGACCTCTATGGGCTAGGCAAACAATGCAAGAGGTAGAAAAGTTTGCAGCTCCTAGAGTCACATTCAGAGAAAGCAAAAGACCACAAAAGTTTCTAGGCTATGTAGCATTAACGAGTTATATCATTGAATCTGAACCTTCCAGTGTTGAGGAAGCATCAAGTCAGCAAGTATGGAGAGATGCTATGGCTGAAGAATATCAATCTATTATCAAGAATGATGTTTGGGATATTGTACTGAGACCTGAAGGGAAATCAATTGTATCTTCTAAATGGCTTTTCAAGATCAAGCATGTGGTTGATGGAAGCATTGAGAAGTCCAAAGCTAGATTTGTGGCCAGAGGTTTCTCTCAAAAAGAGGGAATAGACTATGAAGAAACTTTTGCTCCAGTTGCTCTTTATACATCCATCAGGACTATTATTGCCATTGCAACAACAAAGGGATGGAAGCTACATCAGATGGACGTGAAGACAACATTCCTTAATGGCGTAATTGAAGAAGTATACATTGAACAACTTGATGGCTTTGTGATTCATGGGAAGGAGTCTCATGTTTGTAAATTGAAGAAGGCTTTGTATGGGCTTAAGCAGGCTCCTCGTGCTTGGTATGAGAGGATTGATCGATACTTGATGAGCTTGGGCTTCTCCAAGAATGATGCTGATTCAAATCTTTACTTCAAGGTAGTTGATGGTGAGGCTTTAATCTTGGTTCTTTATGTTGATGATCTATTTCTTTCTAGAGCAGAATATCTCATTATCAAATGCAAGGAGTTAGCTTCTGAATTTGAGATGAAGGATTTAGGCTTTATGCATTACTTTCTAGGATTGGAAGTATTGGCAGAGACCCAATGAGATCATTCTAAGTCAAGGGAAATATATTATAGATATCTTGAAGAGATTTGGGATGATGGATTGCAAATCTATGTCTACACCGATGGAAACTAATTTGAAGAAGTTAAGTGAGTCTGCAGCTAGTTCAGATTTGGTAGATCCTACTATGTACAGGCAGTTGATTGGATCGTTGATGTATCTAGTCAATACTAGACTAGATATTTGCTATGCTGTGAGTGCACTTAGTCAGTTCATGTATGAACCAAGGAAAATTCATCTAGTTGCAGCAAAGCATATCTTGAGATACTTGTCTGGCACAGGTGGATATGGCTTGAAATATATTTCTAGTGTAGACGTAAAGCTGCAAGGATATTTTGATTTTGATTGGGCCGAAAGTGTAGTTGATTGAAAGAGCACCTCTGGATATTGCTTTAGCTTGGGGTTTGCGATAATTTCTTGGTGTAGCAGGAAGCAGTCTTTAGTGGCATTAAGCACTGCAAAGGCCGAGTATATTGCATCATGTGGAACAACTCAAGAAGCAATGTGGCTTCGAAAGCTCCTTGCATGATTGTTTGGACAATCATTGGAGCCGACTGTTATTCATTGTGATAATCAAAGCTGTGTGAAGCTATCTGTCAATCCAATGTTTCATGACAGAACGAAACATGTTGAGATCAAATACTAGTACATCAGAGACATGGTATTGAGGAAAGCTATCAGTTGAGATATATTTGCACTGATGATCAGACGGATGATATTCTCACCAAGCCTCTCTCCAGAGTAATGTTTGTGCACTTTCGAGACAAGCTTGGAGTTGTGGAGAATGAAGCCCTTGTTGAGAGGGAGACGCAGCATCAGTGATCTTTTGTGATTTGCTATAATGCATCTTTCTCTGTGACAGAGAAATTTGAGGTGAAAGCCCTTGTTAATGCATCTTTCTCTGTGATAGAGAAATTTGAGGTGAAAGCCCTTGTTCCACCCTCTGGGAGTAGCCATGGTGGATGTCATGTTGAGAGACTCCATGACAACATCACGTTGAGAGACTCTGTGATGATTCCCTTGTACTTGTGCTTATCCACCCTCTGGGAGTAGCCATGGTGGACGTCATGTTGAGAGACTCCATGATGACATCACGTTGAGTGATTCCGTGATGGGCACTTGTAGACATATTCCTTTCTGCACATGGGGGTAGCCATGGTGGACATCACATTGAGTGAGTCCGTGATGAGCTCTTTTCCACAAATGGGTGTAGCTATCGTGGATGTCATGTTGAGAGACTCCATGACTTGGATATCTGGAAGTATTCCTCCCTAGCTAAGAGGGAGTGTTGATGTTGTAGCCGCGGGCCTCATACTTCCAGCAGTGATTTAATTAACAAGCAATAAATAAATATAGCCAATGGCTATTTATTTATTGGAGTCGATTTATGAAGGGTCACTTCTATTCATTTGTAATTATATTTTTTTTTATCAAAATAAACTAGCATAAAGTGTATGTTCGCCACCTTCAAGAGACACATTGTTTTGATAAGAGGCCAACTTATCCTTGAGAAAGAATCACACCTTTAAATGGAGAGGCCGATCTCTTGTGTAGAGACGCATCTCTTGGGAGAAGTCATTCTTATGTTGTATATATAGGCGCTGCTTTCTCCCTCATTCATTCATTCATATTCATCCTTGTTCAAGTTCGCATAAGCAAGAAGTTGAGTTTCATCTACAACAGATTGATTCAAGAAGAGGTTCGATACTCATTAAGTGTGGTGTCAATATTATCTATACAGATCGGCCTTGTGTTTGGCCTCATTGTAAAGCACTTTGTTGCTCTTTGATCAATATATAAGGGATATATTGTTGCTGGGTTTTTGTCCCTCAAGAAGGAGGGTATTCCCAGGGTATATGTTGTGTTGAATTGTTTGAAATTGCTGCTTATTTAATTTCTGATCCTAAAACTAACACGAAAAACTTCACAATGGCTCACTAGAAACTCTAGGAAGGAAAGGTAGCGAACCCAAGGATCATTGTTTGCAAATGAAGTTCTGAAGCAAGAATAGAGGAACACTTGTAAAGCACATCAAGGTCTTAGCTAAGTAATTTGTTTGGACTTCTCTACCCATTTTGGCTTCATCTATAACCATCTCACCTCATAATGTGGTTGCTCCAATAAAAGGTGGAGATGAATGTAACAAAAAATCTTTAAGGGATGTACCACACTGCCCTTCCTCTTTATGCACATTGCTTATTAATTGTTTTATTACACAGTAATGTAGATTGTAGGCCATCTTCAATCGTACATGTACTTGTAATATCCCCTCTCAAATTCTATAGGTAAAATATTATTTAATTTAACACTAAAGTACTTAAGTTAAATTTATAATTTAACTTGGCATTAAATTAAATATTGCTTTAAGGGAGTTATAAGGTGGTTTTTGAAAAGGTAAATAAAATATTATTTATGTGGACTTAAGGGAAATGGAGTTTTTAATCAAATGAATTAAAAAGGTGGATTTTCAAGAAAGGTTAGGCAGTTATATGTGGAAAGAAGGAAAAAAGAAAAGTTTGGCTTTCTTTTTGGATGTGCTGGAAATTTTTGGAAGGAGTGTTGTTTGCAGTGGTATTTGCTGGAATTTTTGGAGACAAAAACCTCCAGAAAGGATATCATCTTTGGTGTTGGAAGATACTCTTTGGATGATGGTGGCAATTTGATACAAGAATGCTATGGAAGATTAATTTGAGCTAAATTCTTTGAAGAAATTCATAACCCAACATAATGCTGGTAGTGGGAAATATTCCGGTTTGTTTGAGTTTAGAAGTTGGGCATGATTTATGTATTAGTTGGATAAGTACTAAAGAATGGTGTTGTTCGTTGACCATTGAATTTAGGAGTTAATTGTGGAAGGAGTTACCACAGTCAGGCTTACTTCAAGGCATTTGAGTTGAGATATTAAGGGTATCTAGAAGAGTTGAACTGTATAATGCTCATTGACAGGAAATATATCCAGTTTTTGACTTGTGAGACCATGTGTGGAGTATAGGGTGAAATGGTTTGATGGTTTCAATTCATTTATGAGCATAAACTATTGATAGTTCCTTTAGATTGAGGGTTTTTCTTGAGCTTTTATAATGCCAAAACTACTTTTGATAGTTCCTTCAGGTTGCGGGCCTGAGCTTTAATAATGCTAGAATTTCAGTTTGGGCGTGTGAGTTTTCGTCATATAAGTCAAAGAGTTACATTAAGGCTTCAGTGAACTTAATTGTGCTTTTGAACTAAGGAATCGTGAAGGAAAGTTTTAATAAGGTGCCTATATTGTTATTAAGATTACTCCTATGGGTGTTTTGTGAGACGTTTGGAATTAAATTTTAATTTGAAAGGCGTTTGAATCCTTCAATAGTCGCTATTGTTCTTTAATACGGGAAGGATTAAATACGATTTGAGGCAAGATATACACATTTTGTTAGCTTTGTATTTCGAGAGACAAGTATGAGGTGCTGACCTTGTCTATTGTATGGAGGTTGTGGGCTTAGTAATTCCCAGTCAATAGTCAACATATATGCTTTGAGACACAAAATAGCCTTGGGATTCCAAAGGTCAGGCATGAGCAAAGGAATCAAGCTCGTCTAAAATATATCAACTCAAACCATTTAATGCCTCATGCAAAAGTCGAACTACAAGCTATATATGTATGTCGAAGAGCGACTGAATGTGAAATTATTTCTGTTATCAATAGAAGCAGTTGTGCTGTAATAGGTGTAGTATTAAATGTAATGTTTTGCTAAACCTATACTTGGTTGAATACTATATTGAGCTCTTTTTAAGGTGTTGTGTATATTGTGGAGTGTTGAAGAAAGAATATAGGCCAAAGCTTAATTGTCTTATCTCTACAGAATAAATAATATTTATTTAATTTCTATTTAAAATAGTTGTAGGTGATGCTAGGAAAAAATTAAAGTGTTTGAATATGAAGCAAACTTTTTTAAGTGTGTTTGGAAATTTTCGGGTTTTTATTACTGTGAAACTTATGATGAAATAGTTTATTGGAAGTGTGAAATTTATGATCCAAATTGTAATGTTCATATAACCATTTGTCAAAATGTTTATTTGATATATTCTTTGGGAAGAGGTGGAAAAAGAAAAAATATGGGTTTGAAATTTGGGGTAGTACACTACAGTGGTATCAAAGCATAGTTATTCTTGCTAGCATGTGCTAAGAAAAAATCTATTCAATTTCAGTCTTCATATGAGTGACAGAGAATAGAGATATTTTAACAGGGAAGCAAGAAAACTCAGTGGCAACCTCCTAGAGTTCCAGAGGGAGAAACTAAATCGAGGATCCTTGGTCTACATCAGGTCTTTCCTACAGGTAGTGGTACAGGTGATACCAATATTTTAGCAGGAGTTGAAAGGGTTGAGGTAAGCATGGGTGATAGAGAGCGTGGGGATCCAAGTACTCGAGAAATGTTCAATGATCTTGCAAGAGGGCAATGTGATTTACAATAGAGTTTAGCTCAAATTGTAGCCATAATGAACCAACTTTTTGTGGGAAATAACAATAACAATCAAAATAACAATGGTGGAAACAATGGCAATGGAAGAATGGTGTCAATGATGATGGATCAGTTAACAATAGGGGTGTTAATCAGCGTGACATAACTAGGACAACAAATACTAGACCCTTGATGCCTAATTTGCCTCCAAGAAATAACCCTTCGATTGAAGTGGAGTCAACACGACATGAATTGCAAGATGAAATATTACAAGATTGGAAGAGTTCAGGACTAGAATTTCAAGTTGAAATGTCCTTCCACGATTACCTGGATGTTAGGATGAGACAGACCTCATAGGTGTGGTAGAGTTCTGTTGGTGTTTAAATTAGCACCTCTGGAGTGCTGATTGTAAACGTTCAACTATTTCAAATGTTTTGCAACACTTCTTCGTTATTTAAAGAGGAGAAGTCCTCCTCTGCTGAAAGCAATGCGTAAGTAAGGGAATGGTTAACTAAGGTTCCTATCTTTTTGTACTTCAGCGGTAGGACACAAGGGTGCACAAACACAATGCGTCGTAGCTAAGCTTTTTCTCTGGTTTCTGCAGATCTTAACTATGACTATTCTAGCTTTTATCTATCCAATACCTTCAAGGTAAATAGAGCATGAGGGTAAAGGAGCGGGAATGGGTTGGTTGGATCACCTGAATTCGCCGTCTCTGAGAATATGACCGAGGCTCTGAAATCTCGGGTATATACCGGGATAAGGTTGGTACAAGCAAACACTCTTTATGTAAACTAGATCTGAGACCTGCCAAGGAGGAGGAACCCCTATCCACTCGAAAATTGATAACATTGAAAGTACAACAATACACAACAAACGACAACTGTCAATGACAAATATCCAAGGAGGAGGAACCCCTATCCGAGGAGGGAAATGAAAAACAAGTTATTAGGATACAAGACGTAGACATAACTCAAATAGGTTGATCAAAATGCAAGCCCTTTTGATATTCTTCTTCAAAGCTTTATCAACGAATTACAAAGGTTGGGATAGCAAAGGCATGAAATCATGCACAATTACAATCGACCAACGAACTCTCGTCCAAGAGTGAACAAATATCCGCTTTCAAAGCTGTTGGCAACAATGGCGCAATAATTTTGCATAGCAAGTAAAAGTTAAACAAACAATGAGCCCAAGGCTCTTATTTATAAAACTCAAAGGAGTGGGCAACCCCAAAATCTCCTTGAGTTAACAATGAGTTCTTGCCAATCAATTAGCAAGATTTATTCCTAAAAAGGGGGAACAAGCAGTTAACTGGAAGACTACTTCAGTTAACTGAAAGTAAACAAAGAGTCAACTGGAAACTACTTTAGTTGACTGAAAGTAAACTAAAGGTGAACTTTAATGTAAGTATCCCTCCAAAATAGACATCCACATTTAGTGGAGATCTAAAATCCACAAATCATGGAAGTCGATTAGACATCCTTAATCAGTGGGATCTGACAATACATGATTTGTGGGATATGGAGTTAACTTGGAAAGGGGCATCAAGTTAACTCCAACTACATTTAATGCCTTCTTGAGTTGACTTGGAATGAGGCATCAAGTCAACTTCAAGTATCATAAATGCCAATTGGAAGGTAGGACGTCCTTCTTTGGTGTCTTTTCACACTTCACCATTTTCGGTCAACAACTCCTTGATCCATGTGTTGACCTCTTCTATTTCCGGATAATTAATGCTTTGATGACATGACATCTCCTCTTCTTGCGCAAGTTGTTGCTCTTGGTAACTCTGGCGGCTCCATGCTTGGAATGACCTCTTCGCAGCTGGCAAGCCAAGGTGTTTATTGCCACGTGGGAGGTGGTAAAACTGGTCTTTCTGCTACAAGATCAGCCTTTCTTTTTTCTTCATCTAGAGTAATTGCTGCGGCTCTCCACTAAGCGGGAGATGTATTCTTTTCAAAGATAAAGATCCGCAGACTACTGATGATGTCTGTTTGCTCTCCAACAATGTGTGTAAGATCTGGTTGGAGAGTTGCTGGTGCAAGGTTTGGTTGTTCAATTAGAGCCCAAGGACGCCAAATTGTCATTCTGTGAAGAAGAAATCGCCTGTTGACTATAAACACGGATGTGTTCAGACAACTTCTGAAAAACCGCTGAAAATAGTGCCCTGCCGAGAAGTATTTTTCCGGAAAATGTCTGGCACATGGGTTTTGTTCATGCTTCAATGCTGAACAAGCCCAGTTCCTCAGAATTTTGATTCTGAAACTTTTTCGGAAAAATCCCCAAAAATAGGGGCAGCAAGTTTGCTGATTTTGGAAAATCTGACGAGATGGGTTTCACTGGAAAATTATGCTGAATCTACCCAGTTGATCAAATGTGATATAGCCTGCTGCTGTGACGACCACACTTGTACGTTAAATTTAAAACTTTTTATTTTCAACCACAGTAAATAAGAACAATGCCATAATGATAAAATTTTCCTTTCAAATACATAAACATGATACATAAATTTGCAACTGTAACTGTTTCATTCCAAAAGAACTACAAAGTAAAGAGGAAAGAAATACATACATAGCCCAAAGGCTTTTGGCACCAATAGAAGTAAGAAGGTCTAGGAGTTCGTCCTGTCAAGTCTTGGATCATCGGCCGATTGTTGAGGAGGAGAAACATCACTCCAACGTTTTTCCGCCAACCACGGACTTATAATGCGGTCCCCCGCACGATCATCTTACAATGAACGACCCTCCCTTCGAAGAAGAGATTGGTTGGGTATCTTTTAACGACTACCAACTGGACATAGTGTTGTGATCCTACAAAGCTAGATTCTGTGCATCCGGCAACTCTCGAACTAGAATGTATTTCGGGATCACAGTGAACTGACAGTGTAGTACTACAACTAAATGGTTCCTTACACTACTTTGGCCAAAGTGTTTACATTCAATGAAGAACATAGGTCATTTGTCACATACACTAGCCAGGTTCAACTTGACTTGAGGCTATCTTACCCTACGCGTAGGTTGGTCTATCGGGGTAGTCCGTACCCTAGACTTCCTACAACAAACTAACTGCTAGAAGGAGATCATTTTAACAAGTACCTACAACTATGTCCCTTACATTGGATATTCTCATCCTAGGAGCTTCATTAACTTGACTAAGTTAACTTATATCTAGTTGTAACCTGTAACTTATTAAATGCCCTCTAACCACACCTAGAAATAAATAGCTATGTATAAGCTTACACTCCATATACGGAGTCAATACAATTAATGCAATTTTCTCTTCAATGCCTAGTATATTCCGTACACTAATAACGTAAAACTAACAGAAAAGAATATGCAAAAACCTTCTTATTTCACAAATTATCTTGTTGCTAATAATCATTTATTCTTTACACATTCATTCCTAAGTAAATCAGCCTTCAGTCTTAGTTCTTTTTAGTCAAGGATATGATTTAGATTTACTTCAGAATACAAGAATAATAGAAAGCATGCAAAAGAAAAGAGTTAACATGCCTGACAAGAGCTTTCCTCAGTTGGTTGAATTAAGAGAATGCGTCTCCTCCAGCCTACCACCAAACGACTTCCAGCTGGCTCTGTTAGCGAACTCTTAACTCAGCTGTTGATAGTTTTCAAACTGGTATTCTCAGACACTAAGAAAGGTTCTTTCAACACAAACAGAATGTTCCCTTAGCAGACTAAAGTCTTCCTCTACAAATGATAAATACTCAGATATTGCTCTCAAATTGATAATTGCTTTGTCAACAGAAAAAGTTCTCACTCCTGAATGAACAGAAACGAACTTCTGATTTCTAATTTCGTGTGTTAAGAATGAGCATTCGCAGGCTTTATATAGAGTTAGAAAATTTAACCATTTCCCCTTTTCAAGGCTTCTGTGCTGCCAACGGGGTTTAGAATGTTTCAAAGGAGAAATGTGTCGCCCTATGGAGAAGATTTCGACTTCCATTAGCTGACAATAATGAGGTATTTTCATTTCGCACATGCCCAGTTCATCAAATCGCGTCACCTTCTGATATTGGCGTGATTCAATAGGTAGGGATAAGCGTCGGTTTAATGTAAGACTATTTCCCAGGTCGGATGGCGTCCACATCTCCATTTCTAGGTTGCATACGAATTTATCTCAGCTGTTTTCAGTTGCTTGGCCTTGATTGCGCGATTCTTCCTGCGCGATTTCCATTTAATTCGCCATTTTAATTCTTTAACGGGTATGAACTCATACCGTTGTGTTTTAATTTACTCCTCACAACTTCGATATAGTTCAAAAGGAAATATTTGAATTTTGACGCATTTAGACAATGAAATTTGATTTAATTTAGAAGTCAAAATAATTCAATTTCAACTTTTAAAGAAATATTCATCTTTGAGAAAAACGTCATGTTTCCAAATTCGTGATTTAGTTTCATCTCCTTAATGAATATTTAATCAAATGTTTATTTAAACTACATTTGATTTTCAATTCTATTTTATTAAATATATCTATATATATATTTTATTATATTAATTATTTATATAATATAGTTTTAATTTACGTAATATATTAATGTATAATTATTTAAATTTAATAATTTAAATAATCTCGTATACATATTTATATTTTGTAAAGACTATTATATACATACTTAATATAATATTAAATATATAAATATATTTACCTATACATTTATACATTTATACATTTTAAATTATACGTACGTATACTGCGAGCCAGTCAACATACTTTCACTATACGTACTCATTTATATGTAGATATATGTGTATATGTAAGTTCCGAGGTAACATCGTCATGACAGGTCAGTTGTGGGTATGTATACATGTATATATATTTGTATATCTCCTTTATGTATAAGTATTCATAAATACATTTATATCGACGCACACGTATGGCATATCCATCTGCTCTCATACGTTGTATCGAAATGAATATACTTATGGACACTTGTTCATTCCGTGTTTATATGTATATATACATATACTGGCAAGCATCACTTATTCACACATTCAGAAGTAGATACGACTCCTAAAGATACTAAACAAGCCTACGGATGACTTACCCTTAACTTCAACAAATGACTTTGCTTACTCAGTCTATAGTATGTGTGTGTATGCCCAATTGGTATTCGTTATTGTTTACCCGACCAAGTTCCTCCCCGAGTGATATCTCTCCTCTGCCTGGAGGTACGAACCTGTTTCCTGCACATCATGACACGACAACGGGAGTCATTTGCTCAAAACAAGGCAATATACATAAAACATCGTAGAAAGTTAGAATAACATTATTCCATAACTTATAAGCCACATTCATTCAAGAATTACATCAATAGAAGTATCAGGCAAATGAGACAATCATTAGGACACATTCAATTGATCACAAGAACAATTTGTTTTATTCATCAAAAAGATTCAAACATTACAATGTACTTCCTATGCAGTAGTAGCTATACAATCCGGTGTAACGGTACTGTGTGACCATGCAAGAAACCTAATACAAGAAGAGAGTAGACAAAGATGGATTGGAAGTTTTTATCTCCCAGGAAAATGCGTCTCACGAGATCAGCCTCAGTTAGCAATCTTCTTAATCTTAGATCAAGAAATATCGAAGAGCGGATGAAAACCTTGGCTAGATCGTAAATGCCGTCGAGAGCTTATGGCTTGTCTTCATCAACCTGCAATGAAATAATGAAGTGGATGTCTATGCCTTGATTACATAGTGTATCTCCCTCTCATATGTGATTTTAGAGTTACCGTTGGCCTATCATGGAACCCGGTAGGCTATTCGGATGGTAAAATTAGGTTTCCTAATTTTGAGGAGGTTCTTGCTTGAAGTTTGAAAATTGGATTGCGGATTCTTTCTGGGTTTTCAGAGAGCTTGATGGTATGGTCAGTTTGGCATTCCGAGCAACTTCATGAATTTACTATTTTTAGTAAATTCTATTTTTGGCAGTGGATAGGTTGGGTTCAGTTCAGTTGGTCTTCTTCTTCAATTGATTCAACTGGCATTTCAGTTTTCGGCCTTTGGGTGCTTTTTCCTTGGAGAGATAAGTATTTTCATATTATAATATTATATTTTAATATTATAACACCCCTTTGCCTAGCGTTACAACTTTATGTTGTTTTTAAAAAGGGGACCTAAAGGGTCAAGGCGTCATTGAGAGATACATTATATTTCTAAAGTGAAATTAAGGGGTTAAGTTTTGGACGCCTTCTTGAGGAGAGATGAATTTTTTATAAAAGTGAATATTTCATTAAGTGAAAAAGGACGCCATCTTTTGGAGGGAAATGTTGAATTCAAAATTAGGGTTGGGCGCCCTTCTTGAAGCTTCTAGAAGGCTCTTCTCACATCTATTTATTCTGGCCTCAGCTCTTCATTTGGGATCTTTTGTCTACTACACCGTTATGCTGTTGAATTGTCTTCAGGCACTCGCTTCGAGGAAAGCATACCTCCTAGCAATGGCTCATCTTCTTGCTTGAAAGATAGCAACTAGTTGAGAGTTAGCATGTAATAGGTTTGATTTGCATTTTAGTTGAGTGGTTTGCATTTTGGAGTTCTAGTTTGCATTTTCTGTCATATTTCTGATGTTGCTGAATGTCATTGAGGAATGTAAGATTTGCTCATAGCTCATGAAATAGAAATGCTATCGTTCTGGGTATTGAATCTATCTATTTGTCAATGAAGGGCAACCTTTCTAGCTGATTTCCAGATTTTATTAGTGTGTCTTTTATTTTACAGAGCAAAATCACCCTTGCAGCTGGGCTGTACCATTTAGGAAGTTTCTTGGGATTTGTGCAAAATAAATGAGAGTTGTTTAGTGAGGTTTTAAGCATTCATTTTTGGCGCCTTCATCATTAGAGCAATCTGCAATTCGTTTCGTGTCATTAGGATGTGATTTGAGCAAGTTATGAACATTTGAGTGGATATTATGTTGCAGATTTCATCATTTTATGTTGCAGGTCTGATATATCAGAATTAAGGAAGTTGTTCCTTTGGTTGAGATTAAGTATTGGAAGTCAAGTTTGATATTGTGAAGACATACTAATCAGTTGCAGCATTGAAGGACTCGAAAACTCCAGATTTAAGTGAACATTCTATCATAATGTAAGTTGTTAGTAGTACTATCAGCCATTCCTCTCTTATCTCTCATTTTATTAATTGTAATTCCGAATAAATTGGAAGAAATTTCGGCTTACCGCCCTATTTACTGATTCGATGGTTTAGGGACCAACTGACCGCCATACTTTCGCCATTACCGATACCGTGTAGTTAGGGTTGATGCTGTTCATCATGCAATGATCGCTGACCATATGCTACCGTGCATACGAATTGCATTCTTGGTTAGAGTTCCGGTTTGCATTTGCATTGATCCTCGACCAATGCTCACACCTTGCCCACCTTCGGGATCACGAATTGTACATTACGGATTTAGGTTAACTTTCTGCATCGTTTTGGTTTAGTGCTTAACTTGGTCGCGTGTTCATTCTATATTGTGAAAAACAAAAGAAAGTGGTCGATTCTTTACACATAGACTCAAGCCTCGGATCCATAAGTTTGGGAACTTAACTCATGATCAAAAGTGATTTTGGCTTGGTCTAAAGTTCAAAAAGGTGATTTCCATTGATTGTGGAGCGAATTGGCCAAGTTTATCTCAAAATATTTTGACTTTAGTCAACAACTTTTCCTTTGACCTTTTCTAGGCGTCCCTTTTGAGTTTTGCAAGTTTTTGCATTATTTTCTCTGTTGAATGACCCCAGTTTGATCCTGGTTTGGCTTGATCTATTGATCTTGAGATATTCTTGAGCATTCCTTTGTTCCATTTGGATCTATCACGAAGAGAAGTGCACAGAACATGATAGTAAGCGAGTTCAAGACGCATCAAAGAAAGAAACCTTCTGACTTTGCTTGTGCCTTAGTAAATTTTCAATCTTCATTCTTCAACTCTTTTGAAAAGACCTCTCGTGGTTTGATTTGGATTTCTCGTTGATCGGACAATCAGATGATCTTGCTTGATATCTCGTCAGGTAGCTAGCTCTGTTTCGCCAAAGATGACTGGGGTTGGAAAACTCAGAAGTCATTTTAGGGTTCCTTTATTCAAGGGCGCCCCTCATTGAAAAGGGCGCTTTTATCCTTTAGCATGGTTATCTTCATCTGAAAGGTTGCCTAGTTTGATCCTGATTATTTGTTGACTGCCTCATCAGATGCCTGTGCTTGCAGTTGCGTTGCTGAGATCTACCTAGGTTGAGAAGATTGTCTAGGGAGACCTTTGGTCTTTTGTCAGCATCCAGAGGTCCAGAAAGAAGGGCGCCTTTCTTTTGAAAAGGCTCTTTTTTCTTTGATCTTGACCTTTGACAGTCATTTCCTGACATTTCTTCAACTGCCTCTTTTCGCTTCGTAAGCAACTGCTTATGATCAACTCATCAGATGATTGGTGTTTGTTATTGTCGATCCGACAAGCAATAGCGAAGATGAGCGCATGGATGATCTATTTAAAATTTTCCCTAGCGAAAAGGCTCTTTTC
This sequence comes from Sequoia sempervirens, assembly GCA_007258455.2. NCBI lineage: Eukaryota > Viridiplantae > Streptophyta > Pinopsida > Cupressales > Cupressaceae > Sequoia > Sequoia sempervirens. The sequence goes on from VDFB02057009.1 coordinate 17,461, forward strand.
AGCATGTGAACTTGTCTCTCCTTCTTAACGTTTCCAGAGTTAGTCAAAATTTGACCTTTTTGGGTTTCAGGAATCTCCTTCATCAAACAGCATCATTTTAGACCTTTTCCGCCATGGTTGCGTCGTTGAAGCGTTTGAAGCTTAGCTTTCAGCACCTGGTACTCGCCAATCTGCCATTAATGGCTCTGGAGCTCCTAACTTTGTTTCTGAAAAATAGAAATAGACCCACCAGATTAAAATGTGTCTTTTGATGATTCTGACTTGACCAATGTGATCGTGAAGCCTTTTAATCCTATCAAAATCATTTTCAATCATTTCTGGGAAGGTCCTATTTTCGGGGTTTTCCTTGAAAATAGGGGCGTAAAAAACCCTGATTTTCAAATTTTTAGAATTTTGCACGTGTTCCTTGACAGAAACCCATAAAGACCTTATGTTTGGTTTGACCTAAAACAGACTTTTTACGGCATTTTATCAAGATTTAGCTCAATTTATATAGAATGCCAAAAAATTATTTTGGGTACAACATTAGGCTCCGTCTGGTGACCATGTCGGATACCTACGGCATAGGAGAACCGAGAATCTCAAGTTTTGTAGACCAGTATATCTTATCAGTTGGGTAACGGAGTCAGGACTTTGGTTCCATACATACCTAAAAAAATAGAGTTCACCTACTTATTGGGTTCCCCAGTTTATTCACCTACGACAAAACATCTAAGAAATCACCTAAAACACGACAATACTTTACTAAATGGGGAAACACAAAACAACATAACGTTAAAGCAAAAGAAAACTTATTTTACAAAGAACTCACCCCATCCCTGAAGGGACGAAATGTTTCAAGTATTGCCTGCTTCATGGCAGCACGAAGAGCCTCCCATTGGTGCTGCTTTTGCCTGAAAGGCTTTACTTCTTTTCTAATGGGAATTGTAGGAGACAATCCCTCTGGGATGAAGATTCTCAGGTATTCACATATCCAAGCAAAAGTACTCTGATAGAAGTCAGAATACGATGCAAATGGGAAAGCTGATACCCCTGAGGCATTAGTTCCGCTATAGTTTATCCTCGGGATGTTGAACTCTTCAAACCAATTGATCGAGTTCCAAACCTGGTTTACTATAATGTCGTAGGTGATCTTTGCTGACCTGAAAATATCCTTTGAACAGCTCCTCGATCAGCTCCAAATCACCTTTAATACATAGGAGTTTCATTCCCATGTCTTTGGCATCTTTGAGGCCTAACAAAAGCACCTCTTTCTCAGCTTCAGTGAATTTCAATTGCACAGATGGGTGCAACTGTCCTTTAGGGGAGATGATCACTTCCCCTGCTTCTGAACTTGTATCTGAACAACCTCCATTGAACTGTGTTGTCCATGACCTTGTGTCCTCTATCAGTCTCTTTTCTGAACAAGCAATGTTCTGATCTTCAGTTTCTATCTCTGATAGAGTCACATAATTACAAGGACCTATTTTAGGCTTTGCTCCTGCTGGAACAGATGACCTGAGCACAACCTGTTTCTTTACAACATTGAGAATCTGATCTATTTGTTTTGGATGATCTTGAAGATATTCGGTTGAAGATTTGTGCAATTCTTCATCATGGAAGCTACGATGTCAAAATTTGTTGAAGGCGTCTCTTGAGCAAGCGGCCTGCGTTCTTATTGAAGATCATGGGGTGGAAGTGGAATATCTTCTGCCTTTAAGTTTGATTCCGTCTTTCTTTCCTCTTCTTTAGTGCTTCAGAGTGTTGAACAAGTGTAGTCACATGTGTTGAAATTTTCATGATTCGCGCAAGAATCTTGATGGTAATACTTCTTTTTCAACTTCTTTAATACTTGGGTTCAAAGTTTCGTTGAGAATTAATGCATCGAAGTTGTCGATGCATTGGCGGTAAGACAACATTCGAACTTGTTGGTACAAAACTAGAACTGGGAGCAGCTTCAGCGTATCCCATGATTTGGGTCATTCTCAGATTCTCAGGACACGTGGATCCGGTATGTTCATCACTGTCATGGAAACAACAAAACACTGCACTGTGTGCAGCTTCAATCATTGGTTTTGATGGAGGTGTTGGCAACCGTGGCTGAAGATTGTCTCTCTTTGGTTGGTACGGTTGTTGAGCTAGAGATCTGATAGAATCTGTTTTCATCAAGCCGAAAGTGATCATATTATCCTCCAACCTGATGGCGTGTTCTTGCACACTCTTCAACTCTGTTTCCTTTGCCATCTTCAGGAAGAAGGCTATCTCTGATGGAAGAGCATTTATGAAACAGCTTATCAGGATCTTTGGTGATGGATTGAGCGTAGAAGAAATTCTTGTAACAAGACGATTAAATCTTGATACAAATTCCCTCATGTGTTCATTGCGTTCCATCTTTGATTTTGCAAGTTGGGCAAACAACATATGATTGTCTTTAGCGGGCAAACAACATATGTGGAGCTTGCAGGAGGCTGGACCGATCGTAAGTTGGATTTGTATTGCCCTTGCTCATCATTTTATTCATAATTAGTTTATTTATCAAGTTAAAGTATTCTTCTTGCTATTTCAATAGTTTAGTCGTTTTTTGTTTTCTATTATTACACTGAACTGTATTCATTAGGTTGTTAGTAGGTTTCTTTAGCTCTTGAGACTGTACTTTACACTCGCTGTCCATACAGACGCCAACACCCAATTGAGACGCCAGCACGCAATGTTGTCGTCTGTCTTTTGCGTTGGAGTCCCTTGGCAGAGAGCTGCCTATGTTACAGTCTGGACTCGAGAAACCCGCTCACCTAACTTCCTAAACCCCTCAGGTTGACAGAAGGAAAGTGACAGATCATTTGTCCTTCCTTTTCACCCCCTTGAACATCAAACCTATCCTAAACAATCCTTTAGCGTGAGGTAGATCAGTGCACCTGATTGTTCTAGACCCTCACTTGACTTGGGGTCTTGAGAAATCGGTTCCCCTCCTCTACAGTAACAATCGGATTGAGTCTTATGTAGATTTCACAAAGAGATTGATTGATCGATTTGATAAGGATCCCGAGTTATATTTTAAGGAGTTAGCACAATTGAAGCAGAGGGGTTGAGTTAGTGCATACATTGGAGATCTTCAGTGATTATTAGTGTTGGTCACTGACATTTCAGTGAGGAGGCCGATTGTTTTGTTTATGGATGGCTTAGCAAATTTGTTGAGAGGTTGGATTAAAGCACTTAGTCCACCTACGTTACAAGATGCAATTAAGAAAGCAAGGGATATGGAGTCCTCTACCCCAAAAAGTAAATTTTAGTCCAAAGGGTTTTTATCGAGGAAGGACAAAGAGAGAAAACATATTCAAAGGGATTCCAATCAATCAAAAAACATTCCACCAAGATTGGATAGTGATTAGATTAATGACCTTAGGAGGAAGAAATTGTGCTTCCAATGTAGGGAACCATGGGAACACAAATGTGCTATAAAGGAAAAATCAAAGCAAATAGAGTACTTTTCAGCTGATGAATCAAAGAAAGAGCAAGGAGGCAATGGTGTGATGGCTCAACTATCTAGTTTGCAGAAAATTGGTGCTTTTAGAGTTAGAGGGGTGCTATGTGGGCAACGTATAGTGACTATAGTTTACATAGGTGCCACTCATAACTTGATTGATGAGGGTGTGGTAGCTAGTAGAGGCATCAAAGCAGAAGATTGTGAGGGCTTCAAAGTGATGGTAGTTGATGGTTTCACTCTTACCTGCACTAGGAAAGTATCTAATTTGAGTATTCAGTTGGGGGAGTATGAGCTTAGGGATGACTTCTATGTGGTGGGCATAGGAGATACAAATATGGTTGTTGGTATGTAGTGGCTTTGCTGCATTGGGGAGTTCACCATGAATTTACAAACTATGGAAATGAAGTTTGATGCAGGAGGCAAAAAGATCACACTTAGGGGTATATCTAATGGTGGACCACGCACAATCTCTCTCAAAAGGATGGAGAGGCTTATTAGATAGGATTAGGTAGAGTGGATAGTAGAATTTATTATCATGCCTATAGTTATAGAGCAGCTAAAGAGGGCCTATCATCATGATGTAAAGGTCTTGATGTCTGTGCACAATGCGGGTTTTGGGAGCATACCTCCAGGGATGCCTCTTGAAAGGGGCATGGAGCATGTCATAGAGCTTGAGGAGGGGTCAAAACTGGTGATTGCTACACCCTATAGACATCCTACGTGACACAAGGATGAAATAGAAAAAGGCAATTAATGAGCTGATTGATATGGGGCATATTAGAGTGAGTAAGAGTCCTTTTGCTTCTTTTGTAGTGCTGGTTAAGAAGGATGGTTCGATGCACATGTGTATTGACTATAGGGCATTGAACAACAAATCATTAAAAAACAGGTATCCAGTTCCTTGAATAGATGAGTTGATTGATGAATTACACGGAGCTTGTTATATTTTTAAAATTGATTTGAGGTCAGGATTCCATCAAATAAGGGTTAGAGAGGAGGATGTAGAGAAAACGACATTCGGGTGCCATTATGGTCATTTTGAGTTTTTGGTGATGCCCTTTGGCTTAACCAATGCCCCAACTACTTTTCGATCCTGTATGAACAAGGTGTTTCATAATCGGCTTAGGAAGTATGTACTTATATTCTTTGATGACATCTTAATATTAAAAAAATCTTGGGATGAGCATATGATGCATTTGGATGAGGTGCTGAATATTTTGGAGAGGGAGTCACTATATACTAAGGAAAGTAAATGTGAATTTGGATTGACGAAGCTTCTTTATCTTGGCCATATCATTAGCTCCAAAGGTGTTAGGGTTGAGCCTAAAAAGATCAAAACAATTGTTGATTGGCCTCTACGTACGAATATCTCACAACTTAGGGGATTCTTTGGTTTATGTGGGTTCTACAGGAGATTTGTCAAGGGTTTCTAGCAAATAGCAGCACCTCTTATAGACCTGACAAAGAAGGGGGTTTTTCAGTTGGTCAGATGTAGCTCACTGATATTTTGACCATTTCAAATAGATGATGAGCACTTGCCCAGTTTTGGCCATTTCAAAATTTTCCGAACCCTTTGAGTTGGAATGTGATGCTTTAGGGTAAGGCATTGGTGCTGTCTTGTAGAAAAATAAGCATTCAATTGCTTTTGAAAGGAGGAAGTTAAGAGGGGCTAAATGGGGTTATTCTATTTCTGATAAGGAGATGTTGGCCATTATGCATGCCTTGGCCAAATTTAGACCTTACTTGCTAGAAGGAAAATTTATAGTTAAAACTGATCATAACAATCTAAAATACTTCCTGAATCAAAGAGACCTTAATAATAGATAGCAGAAATGGGTGAGTAGACTACAAGCATATGAATTTGAAATTGTGTATGCCAAAGGGAAGAAGAATATTGTTGTTGATGCGTTGTCCAGGAGGCCTCATTTGTGCTCTTTAGTTGAGATTGGTGATGATTGGAGGGAGCTAATTTTAATGGATTATGCTAAGGACTCTTGGGCCATAGGTATTATTGAGGGTACCACTTAGGATGACAGGTATAGAGTGTCTAATGAACTGATTATGTATAAGGGAAAAATTTATTTAGTACCCAATTCAGGGCTTAAGGCAAAATTTTTGAGGGCTTTTGATGATGTTCCTACTTCCTATGGCTGGTCACCCCGGGTTCTTTAAAACATATAGGCAGATCTGTGAGAGATTTACGTGGAAAAGACTTAAAAATGAAGTCCTGAAATATGTTAGGGAGTGTCCTATATGCCAACTGAACAAGGATGGGCACACTTATCTAGTTGTGTTGTTGTAGCCCCTACCCATTCCTGATAAAAAAATGGGAATGCATTTCAATGGATTTTATCATAGGGCTAGCAAAGGTTCAGGGTAAGAATTGTGTGTATGTGGTCGTAGATAGACTGACAAAATTTGCCCATTTTCATGCTATTTTAGCAATTTATACAATAATTTAGGTGGCTGATCCGTTATTCAAAGAAATTTTCAGACTTCATGGGATGCCTAGGAGCATTGTTATTGACAGGGACATCAAGTTCCTGAGTCGTTTTTAGCGGAAACTCTTTAGATTGAGTGGGACTAAACTCACTCCTAGTGACAGTTATCACCACAGAGAGATGGGTAGTCAGAGATAATAAACAAATGCGTGGAAGGGTGCCTTAGGAATTATACTTTAGGGCAGCATAAGGCATGGGTGAGATGGTTATACTTAGTGTTGGTGTACGTTTTATCATTCACCGAACATTTAGAATAAAATGTCAAGGACACTCTACCCTCTCTTGAACAAAATCACTATGTGTGCCAAGATTGCAAAAAAGATCACATGGCGAGTCCAAGGGTTATATGTGTGAATGGGCAAATTTATGTTAGATAGCTTCCTTGGTTATGTATGCTGAAATACAAGGGGGACTTACGTTGACAAATCATTCACAAGCTAGGACTTAGATGAATTTGGCAGTAAATGCTCTTTTTCTTTTTTGTTTTTGTTTTGGATATTCAGTTTTGGAAATTTGAAAAGATAACAAAAGGATAAGGGTTTAGAAATTTTATGCTACTTCTAAGAACTCAAGAGATGGTAAAGACTAAGTGAAACCAATAACAACACTTTTCTTCGCCACATGAATGATAACTACACAAAGTGATTGCAATCTTCTAGGGTTGTGCTCAAGATTTTCATACAATGAATAATACCATCAATAGAACAATATTTTATTCAAAGTAGAAGTTAAAGCATCCACAATGTAGGCTCAGGCTAACTTTATGCATTGAACAAAAATTATTCATTCAAAGAAAAGTATGAGCAAGAGTTCATACTTTCATTTATCTAACAAGCGTGGAAATCAAATTCTATTCTAAATCTATTCTATGTTGAAGGAGATATGGAACCATGCAACCACTTGATAACAAGAAGGATTCAAAGCAATCTTGTAACATGAACTTTTATTATCCAAGTAGCTCTAAGCAACAATTTCATAAAACTCTCTTCACACTATGAAATGAGAGAATATGAGTTTATATAGAGTTTTGAAAAAAAAATGAAAGTTCGAGATCAATCTAAGATCAACGGCTGAGATTAAGACATAACCCTAATTAGGGTTTCCCAAAATAACATCAATAATGAGTACATGAAGGACAAGTGGCACGGGGAGCTATCTTCTAGGAGGTGCATCCTTATCCTCTTCAGTGGCAGTATATTCAATGAATGTAGACACCATCGGGCTGACCTCCTCCATCGTGACATGTGGTAGCATATTCATCTTGAATTTCAATCCGCTTAAGTCACCTGCACATGTGGAAAAAGCAGTCTCCCATTCCAATTCTTGTTTCTGGAAGGAATCCTGGATGGACAAGAAATTCGATGCCTTAGTCAAATTTTGCTTCAGGATTGGTCTAGTGATGGCAAAGAAAATCTCCTGAGTTTTGAGCTTTAGACTTTCCAGCTGCATATCATTTTCTCGGATGGTATCCTTCTCAAGTATATTCTTAGCTACAAGGAAAATCTTATTCTGAATCTCTCTTATTTGTTCCTCAACTCTAATACCATTGACCTTCACTTTTCCTAAGACTTCATTTCGTGCAACCAATGCCTAGTACCAAGTGTTGAAATCGTATGCAGCCCCTACTGCAATTACCTTTCCATCAATCAATTCCCGCTTTGGAATTCCTTTCAACACTCTAAGGCACGAGATAATTCTGTCCTGAACATCCTGAAGGTTATCCGGTGCTTCCGCCATGACTGCAATTTTGGAAAGCAAAGAAGAAGTCTGTCCATTGGCCAATGTTAAATATTTCTACAAATGTGGCTGCTTCTTCACTTTTGCTCGCCATCCACTCCTTGGTTTCTCTAGCTCTTACCATTTCTTCTTCAAAATCTTTGATTGCTTCCTGCGAAGAATTCAAAAGTGGAGGAGCCACTTAATCGCCTTGATTAAGAGGTTTGGTCAAGTGCTAAATGTATTCCTTAAGGTGCTTAATTTCCTTTTTGTATTCTCTTTTCTTTCCTACCTCCTTTTCCAATCTTTCCTTCATGGAAGCGACTGAATTGTCTAAGTCCTTAACCTCTTGACCCTTTGTAGTTGGTCCCAAGTCGATAGTAGTGATTGCATACTCTGAGGAGTAATATCTTCCTTTGCCTTGTCCACTATTGGTACGGCAATTTGCACTGAACGGCAACCGACTTCATCTCTCTGGATTGTGGGAAACCTCTTGGCTGGCTTCTTTGCAGTAACCTTCTCTAATTTGGCCAAGAAATCAACTGTATCATCTTCTTCTTGAGTTTCCACTAGTGCTTTCACTTTCGACCTTTCTTTCAACCAATCATGAATCATAGGCTACTCAATGCCTTCCTCTTCCTGATTACTTTCTTCACATGGAATATCCTCAACTCCTCTAAGAGTGGAAATCATTCCCTTTTGAAATTCTTCATCTAGAATATCTATCTCATCTTCTGGTTCAAGTATTTCCGTGCTTGTAGGAGATGGGGGTTGATCATCGTCTTGCTGGATTGATTCAATATTCTCCTCATGGATTGGAGGAGTCCTTATTTCAGCCAATGACTCATCCTCAATAGTTAATACCTCGTTCACATTCCTGGACGTGGCAGAATGGGATGGCTTTGATCTTTGCTTCTTCTGTATAGGTTCCTTGTTTACAATTTTCTTCCCCTTCGACCTTGTGGAGTCATCAACTGCTTCCTTCCTTTTCCTGGAATTATTGCTTTCAATTAGTTTGGCACGTTGGGACACTCTTGCATTCAAAGAGTATGATTCCATTTCGCCCATCAAGTTATAAGTGAGGGTCAAATTTCTTCACCTTAGCCCCTGGACTTGCTGATCAACCCACCGCTGTGAATACTTAACAACTGGCCTCATCAAGATGGCTAGATTTGCGAGCTTTGGTTCTGACCATTTCATAGGAGGAAGAGGCTAGTTCTCATCAGAGCGTGACTGAACATATTCTCCATCATCCTCTAACCGGTTAGGCACATGGAAAAGCTCGGTTGTTCTGATCAAGCTTACTGGCAATCTAGACCATAGTCTTTTCCTGATATCAAACTCATCCGCAACATTTTCCCAAAAATCCTCCAGGTCTACCTTATGTCTGTACTTCTTCCCATTCACTGTCCCAATATGGTTGCGAGGATCGAAATCAGCCCTGGATCGGTAAGATGTGAATGGATACCATTGCATTTCCAACCTAGCACTCTCTGTTGGCTGTGCCGTTGGGCAAAAGTCCAACATATTTCAGATGAAAAATGGAAAGGAAATGGCCACTTTTTGCTTTGTTCTCTGGAAGCTTTGATATGTTTGCAATTTTCTAAGGACTTCGAGCAAGACCGTTCGATTGGTAGGGTAAATCGGAAGTCAGTAAGGACATCCGGTAAATCCCTGAACTCTTATATACGTGAATCTTGGATACTGGATAAACTAGGATCCATACTTGCCTATCAAGCTCTTGGCCTCCTGAGTGAGCCTCTGATGAGTTCCTCCCTGCAATATCCTGGTGATGTACATCAAGAAGGCATCATTTACCCTTCTAAAGTGGGTCTTCTCGCTAAGCTGCAGCTGTGGATAACAGTCATAGGATTTAAACTCATTTTCGCCATTACCTAACATGCCTTTGCAAATCAATCTTGTGTATCTGTAATTTCTAGCCAACAAGTAGACAATGTAGGAGCTCATGTAAAAGGATTTCGTCCTTTCCAAAATTTTCAGTTGTTCATCAAGATTATTGCTGATTATCCGAGACAAATTGAACATTTTAACACCTGAGGTGATATGATCAATAAAATAGTACATCTAGGTCTCAAATGACGCACCCTGAGGGTTGCCCATTACCCTATTTAACAACAAAATTTTGTCACTGTACTTCTCTTTGAAGTCAATACGAAGCAACTTATTTGGCACTTTCTTGAGGGAATGCCTTGGCTTTTCTAACCACAACTGATTGACATTTGTTGCACAGAGCTCAAGCTGGTCCTCATAAAGTTTTTTGGCGTCTTCTTTGGTTTTATAGGAAGTCCGGTTGTAATTTGGTATCCCAAATGCTTCCTGAATGGCTAACTCTCCAAGGTGAGCCAATACTCTCCCATCTGGCGTAATAATTTGTCTTTCTTTTGCATTGTAATGTATGGCACACTCGATCATCAACTCATTGAACTCCATAGCCGGTGGAAATCTAGCCGCTTGGACAATGCCATTTCTCATCATCCGGCAAGCAATAGGTGTTGCCAAGAATCCATCTTGCCCATACATTCTCCTCTCGAAATCCTTGAAATCACTGTGCCTGAGGTTGGTGCTGTGACATTTTTCCACTTGGATGTGATATTTGACTCTGACTGCAATCCTTTATTGGCAAACTTCATCTGAGCTGTTCTCGAAGGTCCTCCTTGGGTGGTCATCAACCTGCAACAAACATGAAGAAAATTGACATTACTTTCAAGATCCTAATTTTGATGTTTTTTGGACCTTTGCTCGAAAATTTCACTTTCAGTCTATGAAAAATCAGACTTAAAATGGAAGAACTTGGCTAAACACTTAGCATGTTTTGCAAGAATAAGTGAATAAGACAGAAGAAGGATGAAAGAAATCAGTCAAATTCAGATTTTGAACCTTCGAAACTATATTTTTGACTGTAAATCTGTCTTCAATTCTGAAAATTCTGTCTTTAACTCAGAAAAAGCACGTTATTTTCTTGAAATTATGTCCTTCAACTCAGAAATTTTACTTTATTCTTTGTTCTCCACTTCAAATATTTACTTTATCTTCAAAAGTCTGCCTTCAAAAATTTATCTTTCGCAACCTTGAGAGAGCCAAAACCTTTTCACAATCAAACTTTGGAGAGAGTGAATTGAAAGTGACAAGTTAAACTTAATATAAAGTTGAAGAGTTCGATGATTTTAGCAACTTCATGTTTTTCTTTTAGATTCATCGAACCTGGACTGTTTTATTTCCTCCAAAATGGCAACTTAATCTTCATTGAAAATTTTCAAGAGAAAGTTTCTAATTTTCACCATGGACCACCCTTAGCCAAATATCCTTTCCTTGAACGAGTTGACACGAAATCTTCTAGATTATTCTTGGGTTCAAAATTTTTCCAAAAGTGTTGGATATTTTGAAAATTTCTTCTAAGTGTTGGAAAAATATTAAAATATTCTAAGTGTCGAGTTTTGTTTTTCCAATCTTTTTGAACTTGATCATCTTCATGCCAATTTCACCTAGGCGGACTTCATGGTTTAGTCATTTTGCTTTGTGCTAGGACAGAGTTGGAGTGCTCTTGGACAAGGCGGACTTCATGGTTGCTTGGACATTGCAAGGGCGGACTTCATCTGAGCTTGGACATTGCAAGGGCGGAGTTTGTAGGTGTTGTGCCATTACCTTTGTTCTAGGGTGGACTTCATCATGTGTTGTGTCACTTTTCTTTCTAGTTGGGCTGACTTTGGGTGCTCTTAGACATGGCGGGGTTCATCATGTGTTGGACATTGCAAGGGAAGACTTCATGAGTTCTTGGACAGGCTAGGGCGGACTTTGCCAACCTCATGCCATTCCCTACCTTGGGCGGACTTCATGGTTGGCTTGCCAAGTGTGGGCAGACTTCATGGTTGGCTGGACAATATGCATGGCAGACTTCACCTTTGTCCAACCATCTTCGCACTCCTCTAGGCGGATTTTGAGCTTTGCAAGCCATGTTTGGGCGGACTTTGAGCTTTACAAGCCATGGTGGACTTCGAGCTTTGCAAGCTATGTTTGACACTTGGATGAATTTCTCACTCAATACCTCACGTTTATCTGGAACATCTGGAACAAAACCTCGCTTGGAGATTCTCCCTTGCTTTTTATAGTTGGAGACACAAATTTTTGATTCTGAAGATAGGAACGCTATTGCCGTGACCTGAGGAACCCAATCCTAGGTCAACTTTCAAAAAAAGCAAAATGTAGGCCAAAAAAGTTGCTTCTTGGATTGGTCCCAAAGTGCCAAAAATCAAAAAAGAAAAAAGCAAAAAAGCAGAGTCCCACAAAAAAAAAGAGGTGTTAGAATTGACCCTAAGCAATGGCGTTTTTCGTCCTCTGGGCTTTTTGAGCAGTTTGATGATGTCTAGACACTATTCTGAGCCTGAATTCCCTATTTGACTCGGATGATTTCTCAAAACCCTAACTCCAAACTCTCAAAGAAATGGACTTATGAAATTGCAACGCTAAGACAAAACCTCTTAAAAGCTAACTACTGGGGGTCCCGATTTGCAATGGGGCGATGTGTGAAATAGGTTACAACACTTAGGAGAGTACTGTTACAATTCAACGTACCACATGTCAATCTGGATGTTACCATTCATGGCATTTTATGGTTATGAAGCTCCAAACTTTATTGATTTACTCTTTGGGAACAATAGAGTACCAAAGGCTAGAGATTTGTTACAGGAAAGTTAGGACATAATTAAGTCTCTGGAGGAAAACAGACATTAGGCACAAAATCAGGAAAAACTATATGCTGATTAACACCATTCAAAGAGGAGTTTCGAGGTTGTTGACATGGTTTACTTAAGGTTGCAGCCCTACAAACAATCTATGCTTGAAAAGAATGGGTCAAAAAGTTTAAACCACAATTTTATGGTCCTTTTTGAGTTTTCAACAGGATTGGGGAAGTGGCTTATGAGCTGGAGTTACTGGAAAATTTTAGAGTTTACAATGTTTTTCACGTATCTCGCCTCAAGAAGGAGTTGGAACATAACATAGTCCCCTCTTCAGACTTGCCAACATTAGATGAAGAAGGGAAACTCATTCTCATCGTGAAGGAAATTATTGATATTAGGGAGTGAACTCTTAGGAGGAGGATCATTAGAGAATACCTTGTGAAATGGAAAAACATGCCGATTGAAGATGCTATTTGGGAGAATGAGCAAATCTTGCAGAATCTAGACTTGAAATTGTTTAAGGACAAGCAATTTTGGGGAGGGAGGACTGTAATGTCCCCTCTCAAATTATAAAGGTAAAATATTATTTAATTTAACGCTAAAGTACTTAAGTTAAATTTATAATTTAATTTAGCGTTAAATTAAATATTGCTTTAAGGGAGTTATATGGTGGTTTTTTTAAAAGGTAAATTTTTTTTATTTATGCCGAGGACTTAAAGGAAATGGAATTTTTAATCAAATGAATTAAAAAGGTGGGTTTTCAAGAAAGGTTGGGCAGTTACATCTAGAAAGAAGGCAAAAAGCAAAGTTTGGCTTTCTTTTTGGATATGCTGGAAATTTTTGGAGTGTTGTTTGTAGTGGCATTTTTAGGACTTTTTGGAGGTGGAAACATCCAGAAAGGATATCATCTTTGGTGTTGGAAGATACTCCCTAGATGATGGTGGCAGTTTGATACAAGAACTCTAGAGAAGATTAATCTGAGCTAAATTCTCTGAAGAAATTCATAACCCAACATAATGTTGGTAGTGGGAAATACTCCAGTTTGTTTGAGTTTAGAAGCCGAGAATGATTTATGTATGAGTTGCATAAGTATTGAAGAATGGTGTTGTTCACTAACCATTGAATTTAGGATTAACCATGGAAGGAATTACCACAGTCAGGACTACTTCAAGGCGTTTGAGTTGAGATACTATGGGTATCTAGAAGAGTTGAACCGTATAATGCTTATTGATAGTAAATATATCCAGTTTCTGAGTCATGAGACCACATGTGGAGTATAGGGTGAAATGGTTGATGGTTTTGATTCATTTATGAGCATAGAGTATTGATAATTCCTTCAGGTCGAGGGTTCTGCTTGAGATTTTATAACACCATAACTTCTTTTGATAGTTCCTTTAGGTTGCGGGTTCTGCTTGAGCTTTAATAACGCCAAAATTTTAGTTTGGGCAAGTGAGTTTCCATCATATAATTCAAATTCATTTGTACCCCAAAATTAAAATTTTTTGTTACACTTAGACATTTTGAAGAAATGAATAAAGTCTTGTCAAAAGCAGGTCTGAGTCAAATTTAGTTGTGCATGGCATGAGAAGGATTTAAGCGAAATTTTTCAGTTGCGGCGATGCGGGTCTGCTTTAGCGGCGAGCAACCTACAAAACCGAGATCTGAGTTTTTCATCCCACAAATTTTAGGAAAAGCACTTTATTTTTAGAGGCCTGCAAAATTATTGAATTTTGGGTTTTACGGGTTTCTTTCCAAAGCCGGATCTTGGCAAAATTTTCTAAAAATAGAAAGTTGGTCGGCGGGGAGTCCAAGCGATTTTGATTGGCTCAAAATGTGTCGAGTATCAGTAGATGCGTCCGAGAATCTTAAAATAATCAATTTTTCCCTACTGGGTCTATTCAGCTTTTTCAGAAGCATATCTGGAGCTTCGAGGTCATCAATGGAGGTCATCCAACTGCCAGGCATCAATTTCAGCATTCAAACTTCCGGCAGAAGGTGAAACGATGAACATGCACGAGGAACGAGGAAGAAAGTTGAAAAGTCGTGAAAATTTTCTAACACTGTTGAGTTTGGGCGCCCCTGTTGAAGAAAGGCGCCCACCTTTTTAGGGCATCAGATGAGTGAATTAGGGTTTGGACCTCCAATGAAAGTTGCTCAGTTTTCAGTCAGCTTCGCGATGGATATTCCCATCAGAGCATCCGACAATCCAGTCTCTAGCAAATTCAAGTCAAAGTGGAAGGTATAGAATGAAGATCACAGAAACTTGAAGAGTAAAATTGAGAATTTTTTCTAGAATGCGGGCTGAGCCTAAGTGAAGAAGAAGCCCAACACTCAAGGAGTTCAAACAAATGAATTTGGAAGATCAAAGGTTACAGCGGGATGTCTTGAATTCAAGGGTTTCGATGAGCTATTGGCCACGGCAATGAGCTTCGCAATCATCAATGATTCAAAGAGGCTGAAACGGAGGAGTCGATGAGAGTTGAAAAAAGAAAGAAATAAGAAGCAAAAGGTGAAAAAATCAAAAATAAACTAAGTGTTTCCAGTAAAGTGAAACAGTCAAGATAAAGCCCAAACTTTCGAAAAGGGGTAAAATTTCACTTTCCAACAAAATCTCTTCCAGAAGACCCCTTCTCATTCTTCGTCAGCTTCGCGATGAGCACAACCGTCAGTCGATCCGACGCCTGAAACACCAAATTCGACGAAATCATCTGTAGAAGAGTTAATGAAGAAATTGAAGATCAGAAAAATGGCTAACACTGTGAAAGTTTGGAGCCCCTCGAAGGAAAAGGCTCCCATGAATTCAGAGGTCAAGATCAAGTTTTTAGCCAAAGGCTCCTCCAGAACATCCTTCTCAGAATCAGTCTGGCTCTGCGATGAATCTTTCAGCTCGCCTGTCGGATCAATCTAGAAGCCGGAGATCGAGGTCAAACCAAGGGTCAAAATAGAAGAAAAGTTGAAAATGCCAAAATTTTGGCTAACACTGGGTAAAGTGGGCGCCCCTGGTGAAGAAGGGCGCCCAACTTCACATGCCTTAGAAAATTTTCATAGATTTTCAAAATTTTCAAGATTGCAAGAGAAGAAAGAGGCGTCCAAGTTCAATGAAGCTGAGATTTAGGGTTTTGGAGATAAAAGCAAAAGAAAGCAAAGCAAAAACAAAACCCTAAGTCTATTTAACATCTTTGTTTTATGTTATTTTCATTATTTTTGCAGGTAGCCTTCAAGGGAGAAAGTTGGAGCAGCAAGTTTGAAGAAATTTTTCAAGATTCAAGAACGTAGCTTGCTGGTTTTTCATCATATTTTTCAGACCAGCAACATAAACCCTTTAGCACCAACTTTTCATCGGAAGATCAAATTTTTTCAAAGGGAAGGCCAGGTTTCGGTTTCAATCATCACAGGTCTTTTCTCTTCCAATCTTAAGGAAGGAAGTGCTTCAGAACTTCATCAAGTTGCAGCAATTTTGCTTTTATTTTGCGTAATCAATGGAAATCCTTAGTGCATTGATTTTCAACCATTTGGTCCTCTCCAGTAGGTCTTACGAAGAAAACCCATGTCGTAGCTTTTCAAAAGTTCAAAAACCTAGGGTTGGGCACTTTTTCGATCGACCATCGGTGTTTTCAAATCGATCCATTTGGGTCCATTTCTAATTGTAGTATAAGACAAACCAGTGCCGGCTTTTGAAAAATTGAAGAATTAGGGTTCTTTGCTTTTACCCGGGCTAAATTCAAAATTTTCAAGAGCGGTGATCCGGGTTGTCTTGCAACGAAATTCTGAGCAAAACCCATATCTCAAAAAAAATTCCAAAAATGTGACCGTTTGAAGACGAAAAACCAGCATTCTAAAAATAGAAAGTTGCTCAAGATTTGTCTAAACATAGGCGAGTTTACAGTCATTCTTCAAGGTTTTCAATATGGAGTACACTCCCCTCGAGTTTAAAACCGAATCAGCACTATGTCAAAACTTCATCATCTCAGCTGAAGAACGAGAGAAGGTGTGATATGAGAAAAAGGAAAGGTATCAGAAAAGAGTTGTGCAATACTCTTCTGTTGGAAATCAAGCGAAGTGTCAAAAGCATAAAGTTGCAGAGCAGCCAAGTTATCAAATTTGTGAGGAGTCATCTTTTTGGGGCAGCGGCGTTTTTCAAAGACTCTAGAAACTCATAAAGCTGACCAATGAGGTTGAAGATTTCACGAGATCTATTCTGGATATTTTGAAGATGGCATAGATACATGACAGGGACCTTTGTTTCTAATTTCTAGTAGGATGTGATCGGGCTTTCAATGACTTTCTTCTAGAAGCTTTCTTTCGCTTTCTTTCATTAGCGAAGCGATTCTTATCCATTCTTTGAAGAAGAAAAGAAAGATAAATGTAATAGTTGGTTTTCCTGCTTTTTCTGCTTTCTAGGGTTTTAGATGCTATCTTCTTTCTAGATTTATTAATAAAGCTTGCTTGCTGAGCAAGCCCTAGATTGTGAAAGCAAGGAGATTTTAGGGTTCCCTACTCCTCTGCTTGTCTATAAATAAGAGCCTTTGCTCATTAGTTTTCTTTAGCGGTTATTGTGTTAGCAAATTGCGAGCCTGTATTGCAGCAAGTTGTTATTCAGTTTCAGTTCACTTTGTGGGAGCCATGCTAGTGATAACAAAACGCTGAGCCTATTTTGCCTTCTATTTGTTATTCAAGTGTCGTTCAATTGTGTTGTGATAGCAAATTGTTGAGCCTCTTTAGCCAACAAGGAGTTAGTGTGATTGTTGTTTCTATTGTGTAAGAATAAGATTGCAAGCCTCTTTAGCTGCAATTTCTTATTCCAGGCATGTTAGAAGTGAGTTTTGTTCCAGAAGTTCGAGTAATAAAATCATGAGCCTCCTTTGCCTTGATATAAAATCTCTGATTTCCGTTATTGGTGTTTTACTTTTATGATCTTGATTTCAACTTACATTGAAGTGTGTAGATGTTCGTTGAGAAAGAGTTTATCGAAGTATTTTGTCAGAAAATCTACCTTGTTCATTTCTAGTTTCTCTTGCTCTGCTTATTACTTGAGAAGTTAGAAACGTCTTTAGTTTAAGTTAGTCGTAGTTGAAGTTCTTAAATCAGAAAATCTCAGCTGCGGCGTTTGTGTTTTATAAACCTTGTGCTCTAAGCTGATCAAAAAGATAGGCAACTTAGTTTTAGTTTACTTTCTTGAATACCATCAGCAAGAGGGAGCTTCTCCTAATTTGAAGAGCAGTTTATCATTGCATAGCTGTCCGTTTCAAATACGATTCCGAGAGGTGTGAATTTAAACGCTAACAGCTTACATTAAAACTTCAGTGCACTTAATTGTGCTTTTATACTGAGGAACCGTGAAGGCAAGTTTTAATAAGGTGCCTCTATTGTTATTAAGATTATTCCTACAGGTGTTTAGTGAGACGTTTGGAATTAAATTTTAATTGAAAGGATTTTGAATCGTTCAATAGTCGCTATTGTACCTTAATACGGGAGGGGAGGATTAAATATGATTTGAGGCAAGATATACGGGTTATGTTAGTCACGCATTTATAGAGACAAGTATGAGGTGCTGACTATGTCTATTGTATGGAGGTTGTGGGCTTAGTAATTCCCAGTCAGCAGTCAACGCATATGCTTTGAGACACATAAAATAACCTTGGGATTCCAAAGGTTAGGCCTACAATATCAACTCAAACCATTTAATGCCTCATGCAAAAGTCGAACTACAAGCTGTATATGTAAGTCGAAGAGGGACTGAATGTGAAATTATCGCTGGTATCACTGGAAGCAGCTGTTCTGTAATAGGTGTAGTATTAAATGTAATTTTTTGCTAAACCTGTACCTGGTTGAATACTATATTGAACTCTTGTAAAGGTGCAGTGTATACTGTGGAGTGTCGAAGAAAGAATACAGGTCAGAGCTTAATTGTCTTATCTCTATAGAATAAATAATATTTATTTAATTTCTGTTTAAAACAACTGTAGATGATGCTAGGAAAAAGTTAGTGTTCAAATCTGAAGCAGACTTTTTTAAGTGTGTTTGGAAATTTCTAGGTTTTCATTACTGTGAAACTTATGATGAAATAGTTTATTGGAACTGTGAAATTTATGATCCAAACTGTAATGTTCATACAACCATCGGTCAAAATGTTTATCTGATATATTCTTTGGGAAGAGGTGGAAAAGGAAAAAATCTGGTTTGAAATTTTGGTAGTACACTACGGTACTCATCCCCTACCTTTGTTATTTCAATGATGTTACATAATGCTTTATCTGAGTAGATTTTAAGAGACTCCCCTCTTTTTAAGTTTAGTGGCTTACCTAAGAGGTTCGTTTCTAAGTGCATTCAAGTGTCTGCTTTCAGGAATTTGTAGTGTTCAAAATCTTCAGCAACATCTGCATTGGGAAATTTGCAGATTTCAAAAAGCTTATGCTGGCATAGATGTACTTTGCATGTGAAAAAATCAATGTTTCATTATATCTATGAAATTCTAGATATTATCCTGTTTGATTAGTGGCCTTATTTATTTAAATGCTCATTCTTGGGAAAGCAAACTTCAAAATGATGTTTTGTTTGTCTTAATTTTCTTTAAATTTTTGTAATTGATATGGATTCGGATCTATGATTTATTCTCTGAAAATAATTTTTTCTTGGGCTGGCTCTAATAAACTCTGGTAGATGGAGAAAAATACAGCTAGAAATATCTATGTTTCTTTTCTTAACTATGGCAAGATCCTATAGTTTGTTGTAAACACTCTTCCATCTCCTCCTGAATTTCATTGAGATCTCACAATGGTGGATTTATTTTTCTATTTTCCAGATACTTACCAAAATATTTTTAATTACATTGGTTTATAGAGAGAACTTATACCATGTGGTGAAAAGATTATTTTCTTAGGACCAAATACAGCTGTATGTTTGTTAATATAATAAAATGACGGTAGTAAAGAAATAATTTACTTGGTAGGAAACTTGTAAAATAACTTTATATGTTAATATATCTAATTTTCATTGATTGCTATAGGCTAGTTGGATTGTTATATGACCTAAGTTCTATTTTCCTTACTTTCCTCCTTTAGAATAGTTACTGTTATTCTTTATATTATTCTATTCAGTTTCATAACGATTTCAAATGTAGGAACTAGGAATTTCATGTTGTTTCTAATTGAGTGTAACTTTTCTTACAGAGGTTCCAAAATGGTTACTTGAAGATGATACAACCATTGTTCAGCTTTCATCAACATTTGCTGATGCTCTTGCTTTAAGTGGTAAGTGATTGTGAGAAGCCCAAGTGGTTTTGAAGGATTGCATTTTGATAAAGGTATACAATATCTTTAACAAAAGACCAAGAGTTAAAGCAACCAAATATAGAAGATTTGAAAAAGTAATTCTGTTGATTCAAATAGTGAGACATGCCATAACACTAGATTACAATAATGTGTGAAGAACCCTTTTGGTTCAACTTCAACCCCTAATGCTCAAACTGATGGTTTTTGTGTTTTGAAGGTTTTTGATCTTTTTTTGTGGTTTTTGCATATACAGATAATAATGCGATTTTGAAAGAAAATGCTTGCAAAATTTAAATAAAATATTACTATACTAAAAATGCTGGAGTCTAATTGATATATTGATGCCAGAATGTTTATTGATCTTCCAGACTGATTACAACTAAGATCGGATAACATGCAAAGTAAAAAGCAACAACATTTATGCTGAAAACCTGGTTATTGCAGCCGCCATTAATGGTGAAGATTGAATACGGCGACCCTCAGAAAAACTTTCTCCAGCCTCGTGATTGATGCAGACCATCCCAGATAACAATGCGTCCCATTTGGTGAAGAAAGAAGACCAAAAGACAAGGCGCCCCAGCTGGAAATAAAAGTACGACCCTCAAGCTGATTGGTACGGCCTTCAAACAGCAGCAATAAAATCCGTATAGATCTTGGAACTTGTGCCAGGTGTATATCAAACTCAGCCGCTCAAGAAAACACTGCCTCTGGACAATTATTAAATCAAACCCTGAATCATCACTTCACATTCAACTCTGTAATAACTGCTAAATGAAGCTATTCAACTACAGGCAATAAATCAACTGATATTTCACAGCCTCTGAACTGCAAACACTGAAGATGGCTCGTTCTCCAATGTAGACGAAAACTGAAACCCTTGGCTCCGTTCTCTAAAGAAGAAATTGGCTAAAATCGATTTCATAACATAATGATCAATCCCCTCTCAAAGGAAAACTTATAATTTCTCACGTAGGTTGACTTCCTTCAAACAAGTATCATTTAAATAAACTTTAAATTTCTCTTTTAATTTTCCAATAGTTTGGACGCCCTTTTAATTATAATTAATAATTGAAAAGTGGCCCCTTCTTCATGATGGTCGACCCCTTCCATAAAGTCACTTAAGTTATAATATTTAATTATATTATAACTTAATAATATAAGCTTTAATTTAATTAATATTTATTTTGGCAAATAAATATTAATCTCTCTCAAAATAGGTCCAATTGACGAACCGTCTGAAGCCAGATGATAAGTGACTGAATCTGCATATGACCAGACCATACTGCTAAAAAAGCAGGGGTGCTCCGCTGAGTGTCTCCACTTACTAAAAATAGTAAGTCAAGCAAATGATGTCCAAACGACCCCGAACGAAAGCCAAACTGAATGATTCTGATAACTGAAGCCAAGCCATGCCTCAACAAGACCCTCTATCCACCCTATCAGCCTACGAGGGTCACATAATAGGCTAATCTCAAGAACTGAGAGATGTCAACTGGAAGGGGACATTACATAATGCCAGAGATTGCTGTGATGAATAATTAGTAGTTAGCTTTCTAGTTTGATACTACTGAAATGAATTAACAAGTTCAATTATTTTCATGTTGAATCAATGATCTCTTAAATGTTTTTAATTTATTTTTTCATATTGTAATACCCACTTTGTATAAAATTATACTGAATTAATCTAGTGACTGAGATTTCAAAAAAATATATTGTTAGTTTTGCCTTTACCAGGAAACTGAAATATTTTATTTAAAAAGTACTATATGATATCCAAACCATTTTCTTAATTTTGAGACTTGGGTGGAGGGAACAAAACCAATATTTTTTGAATCTTGATTGAATATAGATGGTAAGGTGAACCTTTCTTTATACATGACGGATAATATGATACCTCCATTTCAGAATTAAAAGAATAATTGAGGACACGTAGCCTATTCTTTAGTTGCTGTAGGTTGAGAGATCAAATAAGGGAATTAATTTAATAATAATATTCAAGTTGGGTCCAGTCACTTTATTTTCCAAATAGCAACTTAAATATTGTTATTAATTTAATAAAATGGCTATTTAAATGAGACATTATAAGAAAATTATAAAAGAAAGTCATTTTGCTATTACTTGGACAACATTTTCAGGACCCACATCTTGAATGCACTGTATAAGGATGTTAGCAATAAATTGTGTATCCTTCACTTGTCGCTCACAATCCACGGTTTTCAAAAACATTTCCCCTTTAGGGCACACTACAATCACATTGATTAATTGTAAAATCCCTTGCAAATTCTGACTTAATTTTTCTGATTTAATGCCTTTGGAATTTCGTCAAACACTTGTCTTGAATA
The DNA here is from genome assembly GCA_007258455.2 of Sequoia sempervirens. Lineage (NCBI taxonomy): Eukaryota > Viridiplantae > Streptophyta > Pinopsida > Cupressales > Cupressaceae > Sequoia > Sequoia sempervirens. The sequence goes on from VDFB02057009.1 coordinate 39,448, forward strand.
TTGCTTTTGACTAATATAATTTTCTGTTTATGTCTTTCCCTTGAAATAGAGTGTAGAAATGCAATAGGACTTGACTAAAATATGAAAAAATAACCAATTACAACTATGATGAAGTGCAGATTGTTTTTGGTGTTTTTGATGCAATATATGATTGAATCTACAAGCAAATGACTAGCTACAGCAAGGTGACATTTCGTCATACAATTGGCATGCACACTACTTATGCAATTGTGAAGGTACAACAATTATACATTTTTTCAAACACTTTGAGAGCAACCTTCATAAAGATGTTATTGCAAGGCAATATCTTGTTTTCAGATTACAACTTGTCTTCACATACAAAACTGATCACCCAATCTTTGGTGTGATGCCAATGAAAATGCAAACTATAAGTTCTGACTACAATCTATTGTGCATACAACCAATCGCCCCTATGAAGGAGACGATTAATGCTGAAACTCTACTGTGCAATGCTAAGATATGACCTAGCAACAAAGTTAACATGAAATGGAGCTTGGAAATGTTGCTGATTGCTGATGATGATGTCTCCAAACTGAAATCCATCCTATACCAAATTGTCCTCTTCAAAGATGCAATCCCTGCCCCTATGGAATCATCCTTCTTCAACGAAAATCGCTGCCCTGTGTGCTGCAAATAAAATCACTCCTTCCTAGTGTAAGGCACAGCCTTGTGAAGGAGGAATCTTGCCAAATGTCCAAGCGCCCAAGTCTGATATGATAATGGTATCAAGCGCCCAGCTCATAGCATGAAATCAATTTGTCTAAAACACCTGCAGTTGCAATCTGGTTTTTGTCTTCAAGCTGATATTCGTTCCACCCAAACTAAACAATTCTTCAATAAATCGAGCTTCTAAAACTGAGAATAATCTTTTAAAAATTTGCAAATTGAATTTCTCCAATGAAGTAATCTCCTCAAAATCTGTAAATTATCTTCTTCAATATCAACTTCTATAAGCTTCCCAAAATTTGGTCAAGAGACCATTAAATTTTGGCAATATATCAAACTAACAAACCTGTAGAAATAATCTTTCCTCTTCAATTAGAAATGCAACAATACATCAGCTGTTGCTCTTCAGTGAAATTATGATTGCAACAATATACCAGCTGCTGCAATAAGATGATGCAATAATAAACCAACTATCACATCAATTTAGAACTCCTGTCAGAAGGGCAATAATACATCAACTATTGCACCTGTCAAAATCTCCAATAAAGCACCTGTAGAAACCCTGGATGGATTCCTCAACACTTCTAAGTAGGGTTGATCTTTCACAACCGAACCTGGTACTCTAGAGTCTTCAAACCCTCGAGCAAGCAAAACATTCAAGGTTTTGTTGGGTGAAAATTATGTAATCAGTTTTTCATAGATTACACAACTTGACTCTTCACCACAGCCTATGTGAGATGTGAATCTCTCTCTCGAAAGGGAGGCGCCTCTTCTACCGCACGTAGGCTGGGCTAGTAAAAACAAATAAGTACTACAAAATGTACACCTAAATTCACTCTGAGTGGGGGTGTGTTTACATTCATCCTTCTCTCTTTTTTCAGAGAAGATGTTTATAATGCTTCA
>VDFB02057010.1:0-23589 GCA_007258455.2 Sequoia sempervirens
TTCCATCGAGCATAGTCATGGGTAACCAAGCTTCACACGGAATTGATCCGATGTCGAGATGATGGAGAATGATACTCCTAATATTTTTGGTCCTATTTGGAAAGGTAAGGTGATCAATCCCGTCATAGGGCAAGCGAAATCATTATGCATCTTTATCCATGCTTTCGGTTTATCATATATTTCTTGATAGAGTTCATGCGCAAGTGGGAATTCCTCAGTGATTACATTCTCTCCACATACTAGATCAATTAATATCCCATTAGTGGGGTTGTCATTGATTCAACCAGCTATGTAAAGAGGACCATCAGGTGCATGTTTAAGTATATCTTGTGAGGAGAAATAAATTTCAAGAGGATTTTTAGTTCGGCCCTTACGATGTTGAGTTTCGACCAATGCAACCAAACCATCAATAGGATTTTGTTCTATAGGATCTTGTTTATCATTATCTATGTTGTCATCATCTCTGTCAACATTCATCACATCATTCTTTGTAGTTTCACTAGATTTGACAAATGAAATATTATGATTTGGAATGGGGTTGGTAAAGATTTGCAAATTTTGGTTAGGAGGGGCAATGGACTTATTTCCTTGATCATTAATACTGCCAACAGAAAGTCGATCAGAATCAATGAGGTCTTGCACACGATGTTTAAGATGCTTGCAATGTTTTGTATCATGTCTCTTTTGTCAGTGATAATGGCAATAGGAATTCAATATAAAGTTCATAGGTAGAGGCTTATTAGGATTGGAAGTTTTAACGAGAGGTAAGGTAATCATTTTTTGTTCTAGTAATTGTGACATTGTGTTATGGAGGGTATTAGGTAGGGGAGTGAATTGCCTAGCTGGATCCCCAAATGTAAAAGGAGTTGTTTTCCTTATAGAAGCCACTTGGATATCGACATGTTGAGTTGTTTGTTGAGGGGGATTAAGTTGAAGAAAACCCTTATTCTATTTTCTAAAAGGTTGATAATTATTTTGTTTTCTGATTCAAAATTTTCAGGTCAGCGAGAGGTGGGTTTTGTTTCACGGCTACTAACCAAATTTTGATAATCACGAAGGGAAGTACACAAGTGCATGAAGGATGGGAGCTTCATCATGGTAAGCTTATCTTGTATCTTAGTTTGAAAGTTCTCAATGAACATCCTTTGAAGGTGAGGGTCAGGAATCTTTACATTGATTTGGGAATAAAGAGATTGGTAGGCGTGAAATAATGTCAGTAATCTTTTCATCATCTTTTTGCTTACATCTCATAAAATTGCTAAGGTCATCTTAGGGTCATATGCACTTGGAAATGGTTTATAAATGCCTCAACAAGTTCATTGAATGAATGAATTGAGTTGTTCAGTCACAAGGAAAACCATTCTAGGGTGGTATCCTTGAAGGTTCTAGGGAAAAGCTTAGCCAAGAGTTTATCCTCAAGAATAAAGTCACTACATAAGGTGGTATAAGCAGAAACATGGTTTGAAGGATCTCCTTTCCCCCATATTTCTCGAATCTAGGCACCTCTATACCTTGTGGCACCGAAGTTTTCAATATCTCCAAGGATAGGGGATTGCTTTTGACATAATATGTAGGTTGGCATGGATTTTGATTTTGGTTTATGGTGGAAAATTGCTTTTGCAAGAATGAAATAGTTTGCAAAAGTTGATTTATGAGAGGATCATTGTTGGAATTTTGAGATGGAGGTGTGTATGTGTTGAGGGACAACTAAATGGAATGCTTATAGGAGGTAAAGTGGTAGGAGATATGACGTGCGATGCCACAAAGGTACTAGGGATGCCAGTGGAAATACCCAAGGAAGGAATCACATTACTAGTAGGTTACATTATTGTTGTAACTTGAGGGTTGGTATAGTTAGGGATAGAGGAAATTTTTATGGGAGGAGGAATGTGAATTCCTTGTTGGCTTGGTACATTATTTGAAGGTAGACTAGAACTAGTGGTTGGGGTAAGATGTTTTCCAAAAATCTGAACTATTTTATTCACAAGGTCAACTCCATCTTCAATTTCAATCATGTGATGTGTGTTATCTATGATAGGGATAGCAGTAGTTGAAATATTTTTAGTACTTATTTGATTTTGTAGGTTTGATAAGTCTTCATGAATTTGGATTATGTTTTCTTGTGGAATACTAGAAACCAATATTTCAACACTTGTCACACTACTTTTAAGGCAAAGAGTTGTTAAGGGTATGGTCCATACCTAGTGAGCTAGTGCAACATTAGTAGTGAAAGAGTTAGACAACCCAACATCCACAATGATTGTGCTATCACGAGATGACATGAGTCTCGAACTTCGTCTCACTATTGTATTAGCAATAGGACACCAAGTTGAAAAGCTCATACAAGGGACAATCAAGGAAATGCAAGATGCAATGAACACAATATAAATGCTATGCTCTAATTTTAATTCAAATTAAATTAAGCTAGATTCAATGAAATGAGGAAAACAAAAAATCTGCAAACTAAGATAGATAACTAACAACAACAAACAAAAACATAGAAACAAAGAATTTAATACTGGAAAATTTGGTCGAAAATCTAAATGGGACTAAATTTCCAAAGGGGCATGTGAGTCCCAATCAAGGATTTTCAAGGGTTTGAATATTGAATAACAGTCACCACAAAATACCAAGAAATCAGGCAAAATCACCTATACTGGGACTAAATCACCTAGAGGGGCATATGAGTCGCAAATTAGTGTTTTTGCATCATTTTAAGAAAATTTTGTGTAAATGTTATGTTTTTTTATTTTAATGATGTTTAGACTAAGTGAAAATGCATATTTTAAGTCAATTTTAGTAATGCATGATTCAAAAATGCAACTTATATGCACTTTCACTAATGCACTATTTAGAAACCCTAGATGCCAACTAACTAATGAAAAACCTAATGCAATGTTAATGCAAGATAGATCTAGGATTATGATGCAATCCAAATCAAAATTAAGATGTTTTAAATGCAGGTTCACCAAAATGAAATAATAGAAATAGGGTGCCCCACCTTTTAGGAGATGGAGCATAAGGATAGGGTTCCCCCTATTTCACCTAGTTTCACTCAAGGAAACCCTAGAGATCTCAATCCGATGATAGAATGAGAGAAAGAGATCTACAATAGGGTGTCTTAGGGTATGATTAGAGACTAACGAGGGGTTCACCACCAAGATAGAGTCTGGAAAGACAACTAACATATAGGACCTAATGTCAAAACCTAATGATGTGTAAAAATTCACTAAATGACCTAGAAATGAATGTAAAATAAAATAGTAAGTTGGAGAAGCAAAGAGGGGCACCTGGAAACCTGTAGCAGTTTGAATGAAGACTTGAAATGCTAAAAAAATTGACTTTAATGCACACTGGGACTCATACACTAGGCTAGACGATATAGTCCCAGATTAGGCTTTCTGGGTAGCAACAAAAATCTGGTAGAGACAAATATGGAACAACTAAAAACTGGAAAATCCACTATACTGGGACTCATATGCTAGAAGTGGTCTATCAGTACTACTTGGCCTTTTTGGAAAGTCAAACTCTGAATCTTCTCTTCAACTTCTATTTTTTTTCCTCAATTTGATTTCTAGATTTGAAATGTCAAATTCTTCTCTCTAGATGCTTTTTAGTGATCTTCCAAACAAGTGACAACTTTGATAGTTTTGCACACTTGAAAAATTCTTTCCAATCTTGTTCTTCAATGTGTCTTCAACCTAGATATGCAAATCACACACTAGAGAGAAAGGAAAATGTTGTTTTGTTAGTAGAAAGGGGTTTGCCTTGGGTAAACCCCATTTTGGTAATCAAACCTTGTAATAAAATGAAATGTAAAGGAGGAATGATGAATGAACAAAATGTAATGTTGCAACTCACCAAACCCTAGGAATAAAGTGTTGCAAACATGTATGAAATGACTTCAATGGATGTAGATCTTGACTCTTGCTTGAATGTAATAGATCTTGAATTGAATACTTTCTTGAATCATGAAACCCTACATCACAAATGTTAGCTCAAAAACAAACATTCATGATGCATGATGACCTTGACATGATGCTTGATAATTGAATAATGCTACAAAGTAATTGATAATCACTCTTAAATTCTCTTGAATGCTAGAATGCTTGAATTCTTAGGTCACACTTGCTCATGAAAATTGCTAGGTGACTTGTAAACTTGCTAAGTGGAAACTGGGTGAAATAACCTTGTATTTATACTTGTTTATGCCAAATTTCTTAAAATTACAACACCACAAGCTAACATTAGATCTAAGAGAATAAAATCCTAACAAGAATTTGAATTTAATTTAGTTTTAAGCCACATAGGACTCATATGCCAGAAGTGGCATTTGAATCCCATTAGGCTAGGCTTTGGGAAACATTTTTTAAGAAATGCCTAAATTCATGTGAAATCCAAATTGAGGCCCTGAAACTTAGGTGGTACCCATACTCCCCAGATGGCATATGAGTCCCAGATCACTAAATTTGGGCCATAAAATCCAAAAACACCTGAATTATGATTGGATGTTGATTTATGTTAGGATTATCCTCAGAAAGATGCATTAAATAAGGCTTTTGGATGAAAATTAAGGCCAAATAAGGCATAAAGAAGCCCAATTTATTAATGAAGTCATAAATTAATATGAAAGTATTAGGATACACTTTACAACACCTTAAAGAAGGCACATCTAAGTCCATTTAGTTTACAAGGGCCCAAGACCTAATTTGAATGTGTCAAACACATTACAACACTAAATCAAGGCTGCATTAAGCTTAGTTTAGTAGGGAGGGCACAAAAAAGTGTGAAAATGTAGAGGGATACTTTTTCCATTGCCACATTAGTATAAATGAATTTGGATGTTTTTTTTATCAAAAATTAGTTTTTGTCAAACATATTATATAGTTGGAATTTATTCTAACTAAAATATATATGGGTCACAACTTTTCCAACTAGAAAGGTCTACTAAATTTATATGTAACATCACTTTGGAGCCAATTTATCAAAAACCAATTATTTGAAAAATTTGATGTATTCACAAATCCTAATCATGTAAATAATAAAATAAATATACCTTTTTTAGATTTGTGTAGTTCTAGAATATATATAACAATAGCACGTCATCAACACCAAAATATAAGGTTGATTGTCTTGTCAATAATTAAAAAATAAAATTCATTAAAATATGATGGGCTAGATAAAAGATTATATGTCAAGATGATACTTTTTCTATTTTGGATAAATAATGAAAACAAAAAAGTGGCATCTCCTCAAAACAACTGTATTATTTGTATACATAGATTTTAAGATTTATTTTATAAATATATATTTATTGAAATGGGGAAAAATTAATCCATACACTAAAAGTCTAAGTTATAGATACACTAAAAAAATGAAAAAAAGAAATTATGATATAAAGGGTGATGTTTCACTTAACCTTATTTTTTGACATTTTATCCACAACTAAATTATAGTGTCAATTTTATGAAAAAACTACATTCAAATAACTTTTTTAAGTTTCTTAAAAAATTACAAACATAAAACAGACTTAAAAAATCTACATTTGATTAGTTTACATTATTTCAAAATTTAAAACATATATGTCACTTTCTTATGATTCACATTAAAAATTTAGATAAGTGTTGATCATTTCCTTGATAAAAGAGAACATAGCTTTAAAAATTTATCCTAATCTAATAATGTAACTAGTTCTAAGTTTAAATGAGCTCCTTGCAAAGATAAACACAAGGAAAATACTCAAATAAAACCCATATAAAATGGCATTAATTATAACCCTCCTTTATAATGATTATCTCAAAAAATATATTCAATTTTATATGGACCATATAGAATCACTAAATACTATCTTGGCTTAAAATGTAAACTTCTCTCCTATAAGAAAAAATTTCAATTAAAAACTATCCAAAGAAATGATGTCCTAGACAAACAACACCTATGTACATTAAAAAATGAATGGAAAACATACATAACATACATAACATGACGAGACATCGTAGTGCAGGGCTTGCCAGACGGGGGATCAAAGTGACAAAACTGGCATATGGGAACAAATGTCAGAGAAATTGTAGGTAGGAGTTAACGATGCCATCACGTCGATTTTCCCGCCTCCTGTTGGCTGAAAAACACGGGTGCCTTAGCTTGGTTGTGAAGTTTCACTTTCATCCACTTTTTCTGGCATGAGAAAATTGGAAGGAGAATAACATGGGCCTTTTTGGTTTGGAGAAAGAAAGATGAAAACATTGTTTGTTTCCTGTCTACATGTTGAAAGCTGAAGGTTTGAGTGCACATGGAGGAGTTGGAGGAGAAAACATATCAAATCCAGGTGCTATTTCGTAGTCTTCATGTTATAAGCTAAAGTTTGGGGTGCACGTGGAGGAGTTGGAGGAGAAAAATGACCAAATCGAGGTGAGGGGTGCTAACCAATTCAATTGCAGAGGGTTTTACAACACCTTGCAATTTGTAATTTGGGAAACACAATGTGTGGGATTTCAGTTATTTGAATATCCTTGTTTAAATGTATGAATGTCTTCAAAATCACACCTTCCATTGTTGTGTTTAAATTTTCCATGATTGAAAACAAAAAGTGCACAAAATAATTGTAATTTGGAAAACACAATGTTGGGTTTTAGTTATTTGAATCTCCTTGTTTAAATGTAAAGGGTTGTCTCATGGTGGGTTGCTTGCTTCTTAACACCTACGATTGTGCAACATGGAATGTTACAAAACAATATGGATTTCTTCAAAATCACACATTCCATTGTTGTGTTTAAATTTTGCATGATTGAAAAAAAAGTACACAAAATAATAGTAATTAGGAAAACATAGTGTTGGGTTTCAGTTATTTGAATCTCCTTGTTTAAATGTAAAGGGGGTGGGTTGCTTGATTCTTAACACCTACGGTTTTGCAACATGGAATGTTACAAAACAGTATGCATGTCTTCAAAATAACACATTTCATTGTTGTGTTTAACTTTTGCATGATTAAAAAAAAAAGTGCAAAAAAAATTGTAATTGGGAAAACACAGTATTGGGTTTCAGTTATTTGAATCTCCTTGTTTAAATGTGAAGGGTTGTCTCATGGTGAGGTGCTTTCTTCTTAACACCTACAGTTTTGCAACATGGAATTTTACAAAATAGTATGCATGTCTTCAAAATAACACATTTCATTGTTGTGTTTAACTTTCGCATGATTGAAAAAATAAAGTGCAAAAAATAATTGTAATTGGGAAAACACAATGTTGGGTTTTAGTTATTTGAATCTCCCTATTTAAATGTAAAGGGTTGTATCATGGTGGGTTGCTTACTTCTTAACACCCATGGTTTTGCAACATGGAATGTTACAAAATAGTATGAATGTCTTCAAAATCACACATTCCATTGTTGTGTTTAAATTTTGCATGATTGAAGAAAAAGTGCAAAAAATAAATTTTGTAATTGGGAAAACACAGTGTTGGGTTTCATTTATATGAATCTCCTTGTTTAAATGTAAAGGGTTGTCTCCCCACTTGCTTCTTAACACCTACGGTTTTGCAACATGGAATGTTACAAAAAAGTATGCATTTTTTCAAAATAACACATTTCATTGTTGTGTTTAACTTTTGCATGATTGAAAAAAATAGTGCACAAAATAATTGTAATTTGGAAAACACAATGTCAGGTTTCAGTTATTTGAATCTCCTTGTTTAAATGTAAAGGGCTGTCCCATGGTGGATTGCTTGCTTCTTAACACCAACCATTTTGGGTATGTGTAGGATCATCATAGAAAAATAGGTCCTTAAGTGGTGAAAAATTTAGAAAAATTAGAGTTAGGCAGCTTGACATAAAAAAATTGAATAAGTTATCTATATTATTTCAAAAATATGTAAGAATAGAATCTATAGAAAATTGAATGTAGTTTCTAAACTACTAGGTTTATTTAAAATAAAAAATCTATTTGGTGAAAATTTGAAATTTCAATGCAATAGTACTTAATTTTCAGGGAAAAAATAAGAAGTGGGTGTCTATCTGACCACCCTAACCACAGTAAAATGATGATATTTTTTCATAAGATTTTAGATATAAGTAGAGGACTCATGTCTCGATGTGATGCATATATATTTTTAATTTGTTTCTAAGTAAATAATTAATTATGAATTTGTTATTAGAACTTTTAAAAAATATAAAAACTTGTATGTTTGACCACCTTAACTTGGTCAAAACTTCATGATTTTTTTTTTTTTAATCCTATAGTATGCGAAGCATAGAGTGTGACACATGTTTTGAATTAAAAAAATGTGATACCGTTTCAAAGCTATAAATATTTTTCAATCAGCCTATCAATTATGACTTTAGTCATAATTCAAATAGAAAATGAATAATAATTATTTATTAAATTCAAAGTAAAGCATAATTTATATTGTTGGAAAGTTGAGTATCTCCTTTAAAAACCCTTTTCATTTCATCAATTTTGGATAAAAAAAAAGTCATCAGCCACATACCCTACACGCCCCATCATATCGCCACTTTTTGGCCCATTATGATCCTTTACATACCCTTTTGCAACATGGAATGTTACAAAATAGTATTCATGTCTTCAAAATAATTTATTTCATTGTTGTGTTTAACTTTCACATGATTGAAAAAATAAAGTACAAAAAATAATTGTAATTGGAAAAACACAGTGTTGGGTTTTAGTTATTTGAATCTCCTTATTTAAATGTGAAGGGTTGTCTCATGGTGGGTTTCTTGCTTCTTAACACGTAGGGCATTGCAATATAGAATGTTAAAAAATAGTATGAATGTCTTCAAAATCACACATTCCATTGTTGTGTTTAAATTTTATATGATTGAAAAAAAAAGTGCACAAAATAATTGTAATTGGGAAAACATAGTGTTGGGTTTCAGTTATTTGAATCTCCTTGTTTAAATGTGAAGGGTTGTCTTATGGTGGGTTGGTTGCTTCTTAATGACCATGGCTTTTCAACATGGAATGTTACAAAATAGTATGCATGTCTTCAAAATAACACATTTCATTGTTGTGTTTAACTTTCGTATGATTGAAAAAATAAAGTGCAAAAAAATTGTAATTGGGAAAACATAGTGTTGGGTTTTAGTTATTTTAATCTCCTTGTTTAAATGTAAAGTGTTGTCTCATGGTGGGTTGCTTGCTTCTTAACACCTATGGTTTTGCAACATGGAATGTTACAAAACAATATGCATGTCTTCAAAATCACACATTTCATTGTTGTACTTCAATTTTGCATGACTGAAAAAAAAAGTGCACAAAATAATTGTAATTGGGAAAACATAGTGTTGGGTTTCAGTTATTTGAATCTCCTTATTTAAATGTAAAGGTTTGTCTCATGGTGGGTTGCTTTCTTTTTAACACCTATGGTTTTGCAACATGGAACATTACAAAATAGTATGCATATCTTCAAAATAACACATTTCATTGTTGTTATTAACTTTCGCATGATTGAAAAAAAAAGTGCAAAATTAAATTGTAATTGGGAAAAAGCATTGTTGGGTTTCAGTTATTTGAATCTCCTTGTTTAAATGTAAACGGTTGTCTCATGGTGGGTTGATTTCTTCTTAACACGCATGGTTTTGCAACATGGAATGTTACAAAATAGTTTGAATGTCTTCAAAATCACACATTCCATTGTTGTGTTTAAATTTCACATGATTGAAAAAAAGTGCACAAAATAACTGTAATTCAGAAAATAGAGTGTTGGGTTTCAGTTATTTGAATCTCCTTGTTTAAATGTGAAGGGTTTTCTCGTGGTGGGTTGCTTGCTTCTTAACACCTATGGTTTTGCTAAATGGAATGTTACAAAACAATACACATGTCTTCAAAATAACACATTTCATTGTTGTGTTTAACTTTTGCATGATTGAAAAAATAAAGTGCAAAAAATAATTGTAATTGGGAAAACACAGTGTTGGGTTTTAGTTATTTGAATCTCCTTGTTTAATTGTAAAGGGTTGTCTCATGGTGGGTTGATTTCTTCTTAACACCTACGGTTTTGCAACATGGAATGTTACAAAATAGTATGCATGTCTTCAAAATCACACATTCCATTGTTGTGTTTAAATTTTGCATGATTGAAAAAAAAGTGCACAAAATAATTGTAATTGGGAGAACACAGTGTTGGGTTTGAGTTATTTGAATCTCCTTGTTTAAATGTGAAGGGTTGTCTTATGGTGGGTTGCTTGCTTCTTAACACCTACAGTCTTGAAAAATGGAATGTTACAAAACAGTATGCATGTCTTCAAAATAACATATTTCATTGTTGTGTTTAACTTTCACATGATTGGAAAATAAAGTGCAAAAAATAATTGTAATTGGGAAAACATAGTGTTGGGTTTCAGTTATTTGAATCTCCTTGTTTAAATGTAAAGGGTTGTCTCATGGTGGGTTGCTTGCTTCTTAATGACCATGGTTTTGCAACATGGAATGTTACAAAATAGTATAAATGTCTTCAAAATCACACATTCCATTGTTACACTTAAATTTTGCATGATTGAAAAAAAGTGCACAAAATAATTGTAATTGGGAAAACATAGTGTTGGGTTTCAATTATTTGAATCTCCTTGTTTAAATGTAAAGGGTTGTTTCATGGTGGGTTGCTTGCTTCTTAACACCTACAATTTTGCAACATGGAATGTTACAAAATAGTATGAATGTCTTCAAAATCACATTCCATTGTTGTGTTTAAATTTTGGATGATTGAAAAATAAAAGTGCACAAAATAATTGTAATTCGGAAAACACAATGTTGGGTTTCAGTTATTTGAATCTCCTTGTTTAAATGTAAAGGGTTGTCTCATGGTGGGTTTATTTCTTCTTAACACCTACGGTGTTGCAACGTGGAATGTTACAAAATAGTATGAATGTCTTCAAAATCACACATTCCATTGTTGTGTTTATTTTTTCAACTTCCTATCTTTTATATTGCACTTGTGTGTCAACACCATTAATTAAACTCCTTTTATTTCGATGATAAAATTTTCGTTGAATGTTTTAATTTATTTTCCAAGTGGTTAATTGTAGTGTTTATGTTGTTTTACTTTAGTTTTAGTAGTTCCAACTATTGCTTTTGCATCTACGAGTTGACCAGTCACACATTTTTGCTCATCCCCATTGTTGTTACCTTTTATCGCCCCCTTGGCATTCATTTTCATGAGCTTCTACGTTCTATTTCATATCTTTTATTTGTATCTTTGAAGCAACTACTTCTTCATCAGCCCTTAGGACAACAACATCCATTTTTTGGATAGAGTTTTGAATGTCTTCAATACTTTTCTATAGCTTTACAACCACTCTTTGCTTAGCTTTGAGAGTGTCTTTCTGATTAGAGAATGTAGATGTTTTCTGTTTGATAAGTTATTTACAAAAATTGTCTACCTTTTCACATATGGCTTTCATGTTTCCAACCAATTGATTCTCTTTTTCTGCTCTAAGATCTATTTTTTCCTTTTCATTATCATCTATTTCAACTTGTATTTGTTCCATGGAATTCTCAAGTTGAAGAATCTTTGAATTCATTTGTTTGACTCCACTTATAGCATCATCTCTCACTTTCTTTTCCTGCATAAATTCATATGGAATACACAATTTATTGACTTTATCCACTTTTGCATTGGATTTTTCCCATTGTAGATACTGCACGATGCTCCTTCGTCATGTTATCAAGTGCAAGAAAAATCTTTCCAGTTGATACATTATCTATCTTATTCACTTTGGTTTGCGTCTTTTCAAGTGTTTTTTAGAGTAGATTTATTTTTTATTACATACTTTCTACACTTGCTGTGTAGTGCCCTCTGTTTCGGTCGTCGTTGATGTTAAGTAGTTGTTATTGGTAATGTCATGTCGTTGTGGTGATTTTATGATTTAATATAATTTTAAAGTTATGAAATAACATTAATATTATGCTGGGATTTAATTAATAAAGTTAATTTAATTATAAGGTTACGTGTTTCATTTGGAATTAAATAAATAATTAGATTCATTAATAAACGTCAATTTAATTATCGTTGGGAGTTAGTTATTTAAAATAATCAGATTAAATGAGGAAAGGTAATTATCATTTAATGATTAAATTCAATTAATAAATTTAAAAGTGATAAAATATTAAAGAGGATTAAATATTAAAATTAAACTTAAGTTTAAATAAATTACGGTAAAAATATTTATTCAATTATATTTTAATTAAAAGTTAAATATTTATGAAAATTTGTTTTAGTTAAAATTTAGAGTTAAGTGGAAGTAATTTAAAACAAAAGAAGTTATTGGTTGAAATTAAATAAATAAATATATAAAGTAATGATTAATTAAAGTGGGTAAATAAAAATTAGTTATTTTTTTTGAAAATCTTTTACGGAGGAGAAAGAGGAGTTAGGGCGGTTGAACGGAGAATTTGGTATTTTCTTTAAGAGGAGGCAAGAAAAAATTTAGGGGAATTCTACACTGACGAAGGGTTTGAAGATGCGGCAAAAGTTTTAGGCGTAATTGCTGGCTGATCCATCCTTCAACCTCAATAAATTACTGCTCTTGTCTGGAAGGGATCGAGGAAAGGTATTTTTTTTCATTGATGATCAATAAAAATAAGTTGCGGATATTTTGGAGTGGTTTTTTTTTCCAATTGGAGTTTTTCACGTAAATTGGTGTTGTTCTCTTTTTACCTCTGTGACCTATCTTTTTACCTTGTGCAGATTATTTTATGAATAATTTTAGGACTTCATAAATATTCTATTTAAACTAGAGGCTTGATGAGTTTTCATTAAAGTAGATTATTCTTTTGATTTAAAGCAAAGCTTGAAATAAATAATAAGTGCATTTGTGGATGTTATTCTATCAATTGAATGTAAAGATTTTAGTGTGTAATCATTGAATTTGTACAGATTGTTTCCATATAATTTCTTTAATAAAATTTTTGTTGAAGCGGTTCAGAGATTGGCTGTAAACAATTCAACACGGAATCCTTCCAACACAGATAATTCAATTTTTGCATATCCCCTCTGCCTGCACACGAGCATCCTACCATTACAAGGTGCACATTATAATTATTATTTTTATATACGTATAATCTAGTAAAAGCTTTATTGTATGTGCTTTTAATACCAACCCTAGTTCGTAATTGTGTAGAAACCCTAGTGATTTGTAAACTAGTGCCACCAAGTAGAACAGTTAATAAAATCAACATAAATTTATGTTTACAAAATTGATGTCAAAACAGAAGAAAATAAAATAAAATAAATTTAAATAAAATTTGAGTAATAATGATAATAATTACCATCCATTGAGAGTCATAGTTAAGTTGTGATATCAAGAAAATAAAATTAACTTAACAAGTTAAAGATTAATCTAATTTTAACCTATAAAGATTTATTGTTTTAATAAATCTAATATTATTTCTCCTGCGCATAAGTCACGTATTTGCAATCTCCCCAAAACTATAGGCAAAATTATCACAGCTGCAACGTTGGACTTGCAAAAGTGTAGTAAATTAAATAGTTCCTCTGAAACCCTTGGCAGCCTGTCACTGTTACAGCAATTAGAGTTGAAACATTGTCCAGAATTAAATAGCCTCTCTGATTTCTTTGTCAACCTGTCTGAGTTATGGCATTTGAATTCCCAACTGCATATATGAGTGACTTTTTATTTATTTTGAATTTATACCTTTTTGATTATTATTCTTTTATATGCGTATGGTTATATAAACAAGTATAGATACATAATTAGGTTAAAAGATTTGAGTGAAGGTAGTCTTTTATATTTAGAATTTATGAGGATATTTCAATATATAAGTAGATTTGTATGATGAGTATTATTCAAAAGAAAATGGTTCGTATTTATATAATATGTTTATAAAACATGAATAATTTCTTTAATTGTTTTGTTTATGATTTTATCGTGGTGTAAAAGTAAAATATGAATCGAGTGTAATTTTATTTTATGGTAAGTGAAGTAATAAAAGGTGATAAAGAATTTTAAATTAGATAGTTGATTTGTAAATAAAGTATTGAATTTGCTTTAGAAAATAAAAGAATTGGGTAAATAATTAAAGTGAAAATGGCTATTTCGCTAGGTTGTTTAGTAAAATATTATTTAACAAAGGATTTTAACCGAATAAACATTATTGAAATAGGTATTTAATTTTGTTGTAGATAAATGAACTGTGTTTAGTTAAAGTAAATCGATTTATATAGTTAATTAAGTTTTAGGGTTCACTAAAGGAGATAAGTGATTCTACATTTACGTAGTTTCTTTTACTGGAAGGTTAAATGATAAAGTTATTTTTATGTGAGGATAAATCCCAGGTTCATAGGTTAATTAATTTAGATGATACTGATTAAAATGTTAAATGGTTTTAATTACTTTTTTTTTGTTATCTAATGAGTCTGTGAATAATAATTATTTATCAAACTACTATGTGAAATAATTTATTAGTGCCATCACCATAGTATTATAATAAAGTTGTAAATTATAGAATTGTCATCTTAGTATTATATTTTAAAGTTACAATTAGAATTTGTATTAAACTTGGTGGAGTTGGTTATCTTATAAATGATATAGTTATTTTAAATATAATTATTTGTAGTAAATACTCTCTTAATTTAAATTAAGTGGATATATTAAAATAAGTGGTAAAAATGTTGAAATAATGCTTAAATTAAAGGAAGGTCTTTATGGTTATAATGTGTGAGTAAATGTGTTTTAAACAAAGTGTTGTGATTACTAGTTAAGTGTTATTTAATTGTTTTAAGATGGGTGTTATTTTTGGGATATTTATGGAGATGTCTCAATGGCCTGTTCATTGTAAGTGTTTTAAGATAGTGTTCTTAAAGGTTGATGTGTTGATGGTTTCCTTGTATGGAATTATTCCTTAAGACTTTGTGATTAATGTGTTTATGTTCAGAAAATGATTTAATTATAGGAGTTAGAAAATTAGAATTATTAGGTAGTTAAGTTAGGTATTATGTTATTGAGTAGGTTAGTAAAGTGATTAGAGAGAGAGTTTCTTTATGTTAATAATTTGGGTAACATTGATAGATTAGTTTATTCTCAATTTGATTAATTTCAAGTGGGATAGTTAACTTAGAAATAATGAAAAGTAGAGTTTTGTATGTAGATAATATTGGCAATAAGGATTATTTCTGTTTAGGTGGGAGAATTGATTTATAAGATAAATGGAAGTAAATAAATTTGAAAACTTTAAATAGTTGGGTATTACGACAAAGGCTAGTGAATGATTGTTGATTCGATAAATGTTTTGATTAATTATATTTAGTTAAACAAAGGGTTTATGTAAATGAATAAAATTAGATGATCCTTTCTAAGTCAATTTCCCTCATATTCTTTTAATAGTTGTTTTGTGGGATTTCTATAAGAACAGTTCTAGAAAATACTTGTGATTGATATTAGGATCAAATTGTTGGTTTGAGTGGGTTGATCTTCAAAGGGAGATTGTTGTTATAATGTGTAAATGGGAATATAATTGTGTTTGAAAGAGTATACTTGTGAATAGTGTCTTACGACTTAAACCATTAGATTTTATTTTCACTTCGCAATATTGTGATATCCTTAAAAGTTGGAAATGATTGATCTTTAAAATAATGTTCTTATTAGATTGCTTCGAGTTACTTCTTATTGAATGAATGGTTATATTGTATTTGAATGTGTGGTTCATGGATTGTTTTGATAGACCCTTTCAATGTGACTTTTCCTGAGTTGATTTTTGAGTTGGAGATTTTCTCTCATTTTGTTATGTTGCTATTCGTTGGGAACCAGTATGTGTTCTTTTGTTCTTTACCTAAGTGGCAAATTGGTTAATGTTATCTTTGTCATGATTGGTGGTTCTGCTTGAGTTGTTAATGAGTCAAATGGAAAAGCTCTTTGAATTATGGGTATTCCGAGAGGAGAAAATAGAGGTTTCCCTTGGATGTCCGATTTAGTTCGTATTGAAGTTGTTGATGTTGTTTAAGGGAGTTGTTGATCTTATTTTGATGTATTCTCTCATCATAATTGAATTGAAAATAGTTCTTCAAGGTTTTGCTTTTATTGTTGTCAGATTTTCATGGGGAAACCCTAGTGTAACTTTATGGGAATCTTCCAGAGGTTTATTTTACTATTGGTTAGTGTTCCTCCTTTTATGTGCCCTTGTTGTGGCAAGTGTTTTGGTTTCATGTTTTTGAAAAGGGTTGTACATGAATCGTTGAGATTTTGATTATGTATTTATGGCAAGATGGGTGATGCCTTGCATGCTTCTCTGTTGTGATCTACTGTACTTGTTATGTTGTACAACCCTTGGATTTGGTTTTTTATGTTTTGAGTGTCTAGAGTGGGAGTGGCTCTAAGTGGGTGGTCGGCGCACAAAGGGGCGCCAGGATAGCCCTCGTTAGAGTGAAATTAATAAGTGATAATTTAAATAATTAACTAGGGGGTGGGTAGAATCACATTAAAATGATAATTGATGCCTCTTCCGCCTTTGAGTGCTACCTCAGACTAAAGGGGATTGAGAAGGCCATGGTTGGCATGTTCATTGCCTTGTCTTCGCGAAGGGTAACGGATCCGCATGAGCAACCCTATGGGGCGGCGCCTTGAAATAGGTAGTCTGGATAACCATAGATGGAGGCGGCTCCTAGCGCTCGGTTTTAGTCTGGATAATTCGTCAGTAGACGGAGGCGGCGCCTTGCGTTAGTAGTAGTCTGGATAATCCATGTAATCCATGCGATGACACTCTCCTCTAACACTCCTTATTATGTTGCTTCTTTGGAAATCCTCTGGAAGTGGTTCTTTGTCTTGAATTGATGAAACATGGTTGTTTTGAATTGATTTATGGTTTTACCCTAATTGATCTTTGGTGTATTTTGTGGTATTGTATTTAATCTTGTTGATGTTTGGGTTTTAACCTTGTACTCTTATGGTACTGTGATATGATGTTATCGTGTTGATTAATGATCATCCTTTGGTTATTTGCTTGCTGGTTATTGCTTTGATTTTTGTGATGAGATTTATGACTCTTGGATGTGGTTGATTATGTCATCGTATTTCCTGAGTGTTATGATACTTTTGTATGACGCTGAGTCTTGTGGTTCTTTGTTGGATGTTCTTGGTTGAGGTCTCTTTCTTGTTAGCTCCTAGCACGGGGGGTGGGTCTTCGGACTCACATGGTCGGGTGGAACGTGCTAAGCACCCCATTGGGTCCCCAGTCGAGGATCGGGAGGTGTGGATTGGTGCCGTTGCAGTGACTTCAGAGTTGTATATGTCTTGAAGCCAGTTTTGATACTTGTATTTCTCTAACTATTTGTATCATGTTATCTTGTTGTATGGGTTCCATTCATGATTGGAAACACTTTTGTATCATTGTACTTTTTAAACATTGTACTGTAATGTAATATTGACCATGGTAGTTGTTATTCAATGTGTTATGTAATCATGCTTATGTTGTATTTATGTGCAGATGGCTTCTTATCAATGAATTTTTCTTGTATGTGCTATATTTGTTATTGTTAATGATTATATCTTTGGATTCTATTCTTTATTGATGTTGTATGGATCTAAGTCGCGTAATGACTCTTCGTGTACCCCAAGGGATTTATGTGTTAATGAATCTATTTAATTGAAATTCATGTTATGACTTAATGTGTATTACATGTATGTTATGTTTATTTAAAAAAAAAATTGTGCTGTAATTATTGTGTTATTGTCCTTTGGGGTTCGCACGGCGGGGCGTTACATGCTGCTTGACTTTTGCACTACCATATGCCCATTGTGGATACTACACACACACCTTCCTAAAATTATCAACAACATTGAGTCTCTTTAATCAATACAATATCTATCTCATTCACGGTCTGCTTCTTTTCAAGTATTTCTACAATAGATTCCTTTGTCATTTCATACATTCTAGTACCTGTTGAGTCCAATTTTACATTGTCATTTTCCCATTGCACATACTTTAAATGCTCCTTCCCCAACTTCTCAAGAGCAGGAAGAATCTCTTCAGTCAATACATTATATATCTCATACAATTTTGTTTGTTTCTTTTCAAGTTTTTTTAGGGATGTTTCCTTATTCATTTCATACATTCTAGTACCCGCTACCTCTTGAAGTATTAAGAAGATCTCAGGTTCCTCAACCCACAGTGTTTTCCAACATTGAATTATCAATAGAAAAAATGAGTGTAATGAAAACCTTACACTACTAATGTAAGAAAAGGCACCTTCAAAATTTACCAAAACTATTACTTAGAGTATGAATTGCGTTTGGATTTCGCCATATCATTAAAATTTAGGCAAGTAGGAAAACACATTGGATTGCGAGTTAGTTTGTTGAGCTTGTACAAAGCTAAAGGGTGGAGAATTTGGAGAGGAGTTGCAGCCGAGGGATACATAAAAGTAACCATATTTAGCTAAGGGGTGACCAACAAGTTGTGTTCTTATACATAGAGGGTTTTTCAACACTATGTGGGTCGCAGGTTTCTTAACGCACTGTGTTTTCTAACCTCCGATTATACAAACAATATGATTGCAATGAAAACCTTTTCTTGTTTACACTATTCAAATGTAATGAAAGGAAAATATTCAAAATATATAACAAGTCTCAGGTATAGTAAAAATTGCATTTCAACTTTCCCAAATTAATAAACTATAGGCATGTTGGAAAACACTGTGGGGTGTAATTTCTATATTTTTGCTTGTTGTAAGCTAAAGGGTGGAATTTTTTCTTTTTTGCTTGATGTTCTTTTGCTAGTCATGTTTAGTTTTATGTTCATAGATGTTTGATTTCACTAGTTGAAATCTAGTTATAGGATCATCTTTCATTTTCTCTACTTAGACAAATTCATATGCAATACAAAATCTCTCAACTTTATCCACTTCTGCATTGTGATTTTCCCATTGCACATACTACACGTGCTCCTTCATCAACTTCTCAAGAGTGGTAAGAATCTCTTTAGTTAAAAAAACATATATCTCATTAATTTTGATCTCCTTGTCTTCAAGTGTTTTTAGAGCAGATTCCTTTTCAATTTCATAAATTATAGAACTTGTTGCATCTAGATTTGCATTGTTTCTTCGCCTTTGCATATGCTACAAATGCTTCTTTGTAAACTAATCAAGAGCATAAATAATCTCTTAAGTCAACACAATATCTATCTCATTCACTATGGTTTTCAATGCAAGTGAGCTCCAAAATTTATTGCAATTGTGGTTTACAGTTAAAATTGCTTTTCGAATTCTTCATATGTTTCACAAATAAATGCACAATAAAAACATGTTTTAGCCTACATTCATTGAGTCATTTTTTTATCACCAGATGCAAAGAACATGTTTTTTTCTTTTCACATTGTTGGCAGCCATATAATTAATTAGATGTTATTATTCACATTATGCTTATAGGCTACATATAAAGTTGCAGGTTGGACTTCTCATCCTGTTGTTCAACCTGCACTTTTTTAGTTGAAAAATTGTCATATACACTTTTTTTGATCATGTTAAGTCACCCTAAATGGAAGGATCGATATCACAACATGCTTGCTTAGGTAAAACATGTTTGTAGACCCCATATACTATGGTGTATTAGTCTTTTTTCAGGCGAGGTTGTGATTTTACCTGTGGTCTTTATATCTGCTTGGAGGTTCACATAGACACTATGTTTTCCAACATGCATTGGTTGAAATCATGGTTGATATGAAAATTTACACATGTATGCCTTTCTTGATTCACTCCATTACTGATTCATGATTTTTTCAATAGATGCAAAAAACTTTTTATTCTTTTGGCATTGCTGGCAACAATGGATGCACATTTATTTACATAGAAGGTTGTCATAAAAGGTTTTGGTTGCCCTCTAACCTTTCCCCTCCATTAACACATACACATGCACCACAACTAACGTATCTTCCCTAATACATCTATTCTTGCAACTATAGAATTAATTACATAGTGTTATGGTCATTACACTCATATGCCACATATAAAGTGGCAGGTTCAACGACTCATCGTGTGGTTCAAACTTCACTTGCTTATTTCATGAATTGCTAGATGTGATTTTTCTCCTCATGTTAAGTCACTCCAAACAAAAGGATAAATATTAAAACATTCCTCCTTAGGTAAAAGAGGTTTGTACACCCCATATACTCTAAAATCTTTGTTATATTTACATGCGGGGCTGTGAATTTACTTGTGGTCTTTATGTCCGTATGGAGGTTCATCTACATGCTATGTTTTCCAACCTGCATTCACTTACATCATGGTTGATAGGATAGTTTACACCTTTATAGCTTTCCTCATTGTCTCCATTACTAATTCATATTTTTTTTAACAGATGCAACAAACATGTTATCATTTTGGTGTTCCTAGAAGCAATGGATACACTTTTTTTTACATACAAGGTTGTCATCAAAGGTTTTGTTTTCCTTCTAACCCTTCCTCTCCTTTAACACATACACACGTAGCACAACCAATGCATCTTCCCAAAATAATACATCTATTGTTGCAATTGTAGAAGTAATTACATACTGTTATGCACGTTACACTCCTACACCACATACAAATTGCAGGTTGAACCACTCATCGTGTGGTTCAACCTTCACTTATTTATTTCATGAATTGCTAGATTTTCTATTTCTCCTCATGTTAAGTCATTCCAAGTGGAAGGTTGAATATCACAACATGCCTCCTCAAGTAAAAGAGGTTTGTACACCCCATATGCTCTAAAATATTTGTTATATTTACATGCAGGGTTTTGAATTTACTTGCGGTCTTTATGTCCATGTGGAGGTTCATCTACACGTGTTTTCCAACTTGCATTTTCTTACATCATGGTTGATAGGACATTTTACACCTTTCTGACTTTCCTTATTCTCTCCATTATTGATTCATCTTTTTTCAATAGATGCAACAAACATGTTATCATTTTGGCATTGCTGGCAGCAATGGATGCACTTTTCTTTTGCATACAAGGTTGTCATCAAAGGTTTTGGTTGCCCTCTAACCCTTCCTCTCCTTTAACACATACACACGCACCACAACCAACGTATCTTCCCAATATAATACATCTGTTGTTGCAATTTTATATGTAATTACATACTCTTATGTACGTTACATTCGTACGCCACATACGAAGTTCTAGGTTGAACCATTCATCATGTGGTTCAACCTTCACTTGTTTATTTCATTAATTGCTAGGTGTGCTTTTTCTCCTCATGTTAAGTCATGTGAAATGGAAGGCTGAATATCACAACATGCCTCCTTAGGTAAAAGAGGTTTGTACATCCCATATACTCTGAATTCTTTGTTATATTTACATGTAGGGTTGCAAATTTACTTGCGATCTCCATGTCCACATGGAGGTTCATCTAAATGCTGTGTTTTCCAAATTGCATTCACTTACATTATGGTTGATATAAAATTTTACACCTTTATACCTTTCCTCGTTCTCTCCATTACTAATTCATCTTTTTTTCAATAGATGCAACAAACATGTTATCATTTTGGTGTTGCTGGCAGCAAAGGATGCACTTTTTCTTCTTAAATACAAAGTTGTCATCAAAGGTTTTGGTTGCCCTCTAACCCTTCCTCTCCTTTAACACATACACATGTAACACAAGCAACATATCATCCTACGATCATACATCTATCATTGCTATTGTATAAGTAATTACATACTATTATGTATGTTACACTCCTATGCCACATATAAAGTTGCAGGTTGAACCACTCATGTGGTTCAACCTTCACTTGTTTATTTCATGAATTGCTAGATGTGCTTTTGCTCCTCATGTTAAGTCATGCCAAATGGAAGGTTGAATATCACAACATGCCTCCTTAGGTAAAAGAGGTTTGTACACCCCATATACTCTGAAATCTTTGTTATATTTACATTCGAGGTTGTGAATTTACTTGTGGTCTTTATGTCCATGTGGAAGTTCATCTACTCATTGTGTTTTCCAACCTGCATTGGCTTACATCATGGGTGATGGGAAATTTTTCACCTTTCTACCTTTTCTCATTCTCTCTATTGCTGATTAATTTTTTTGTCAATAGATGCAACATACATTTTATCATTTTAGTGTTGCTGGCAGCAATGTATGCACTTTTTATTTTTACATACAAGCTTTTGATCAAAAGTTTTGGTTTCCCTCTAACCTTTCCTCTCCTTTAACACATACACACACACCACAACCAATGTATCTTCCCATGATAATACATCTATTTTTTCTATTGTATAAGTAATTACATACTGTTATGCATGTTACACTCCTAGCCCCATACAAAGTTGTAGGTTGAACCACTCATCGTGTGGTTCAACCTTCACTTGTTTATTTCATGAATTTCTAGATGTTCTTTTTCTCCTCATGTTAAGTCACGCAAAATGGAAGGATGAATATCACAACATGCCTCCTTAGGTAAATGAGGTTTGTACACCCTCTATACTCTGAAATCTTTATTATATTTACGTGCAAGATTGCAAATTTACTTCCAGTCTTTATGTTCGCGTGGAGGTTCATCTACACACTATGTTTTCCAACCTACATTGGCTTACATCATGGATGATAGGACATTTTTCACCTTTCTACCTTTTCTCATTCTCTTTATTTCTTATTCACTTTTTTGTTAACAGATGCAACACACATGTTATCATTTTAGCGTTGTTGGCAGTAATGGATGCACTTTTTTCTTACATACAAGGTTGTCATCAAAGGTTTTGGTTGTCATTTTCTATTGTTGTTGTCTATGTCCACTTGTACATTGAGATGTACAGTCCGATTTCCAGCCCCCATTTGTGTTATATTTTATGCGTAGCTTGATTCAATCTATCACCTTTAATTTTCCTCAATTGAAGTTGGCAACCTCCTATTGGTTTCACTTGGGTGACAACAATGCAAGCACATTTTATTGGAATTCAATGAATGATTTCTTTATTTTTCTTCACACAATCCACACTAATTTTAAATATTCATCCAATTCTATCCTTTCCTAGAATGGGGAGAGGTTTGAAATGGAAGAAGCAAGATGAATTGGATGCGTAAGATGTACAAAATTGAGGCTCTCCTTTTTCCTCTTCCGATTTGCAATGGACTCCTATTTCCGTCAAGAAGGATGGGGTCCCTAACCTTGTTGCAACAATTCTTCATATGAGACTTGATGATTTCAGTCGTGGTGAAATTTCTGTTGAAGGTTTGAAACTAAATTTCTGGATAAGAAAAAAAGACAACCTACCACCATGGGTCCCTTCGACAACAAAAATTATGGAAAAACAATTTGGTATCATAGGTTTGTATCTTTCAACATTCATTTGTATGGTCCAATGATATTTTACTCTCTCTTGCTTCAATATTATGAGATGATTCCTTCTTCACAACTACTGGTGTGAATACTGTCCTACAGACCTTAGAGACCAACCTCCACTAGACAAGAAACAACATAAGACATTTATACAAATGCGAGGTTGTCAATACCACTTCATGGTAAAGGTTATGCATGGAAAACCCGAAGTTACCTATATTATCTACAAATAAATGTTCCACATCGATAGAAAAGGTGAATTTTTCCATGGCATTAATGACAAAAGTGGAGATGGGCGTTCTATTTTCTCCGC
>VDFB02057011.1:0-19692 GCA_007258455.2 Sequoia sempervirens
AAGTAGTCTTATGTATATCTACATCTGAAATCTACAACTGATGATATCCAGACTTGAGGTCACTTTTAGAGAACACTCTAGCACCCTGTAGTTGGTCAAATAGATCATCGATCCTTGGAAGAGGGTAACGATTCTTGATCGTCACCTTGTTCAACTGGTTGTAGTCCACACAAAGTCGAAGGGATCCATCCTTCTTCTTAACGAAGATGACAGGAGTGCCCCAAGGTGAGACACTCAGACAGATATGACCCTTCTCTAACAACTCCTCCAACTAGAATTTGATCTCACTAAGCTCATGAGTAGTCATCCTATATGGTGTGCGTGATACTGGCTCGGCTCCTGGTACTAAGTCTATGTGAAAATCAATCTCTCGCCTAGGTGGCATACCTAGTAACTCTGAAGGAAATACATCTGCAAACTCCCTAAGGATGGGATGATCATCCAAAGATGTCTTTGACTCATCCTCAGTCCTATCACTGATGGTAATGGTGAATAACTGACATCCTTTTCATATACACTGCTTAAGCTGCATAGCATATATCATGCGAAGAGATATGGGCCTCTGTACTCCTAAAATCTCCACTACTGTACCATGGTCATTTATACACTCAACTACTTTATGATGACAATCTACCTTAGCTTGATGTGTGTCAAGCCAATCCATACCCAAAACTACTCCATAGGAGCCTAATGGAGTAATAAAAAGGTCCACTGAGGTAGTCCAATCTCCCAGTTGTAGTGGAAAATCTTTGACTACTTAATCTATAGGAACCTTAGCTCCTGAAGCTAACTCAACCTCCCACCTATCATTCTGCCTAGATGCCACTAGCCTGCTACGCTCCACTATAGATGGGGAAATAAAACAATCGGATGCTCTAGAATCAAACAAAATAGAAACATGAATATCACCAATCATAACTGGTGTCTCAATGACAGTGGCCTGATGCTCAGCTTGGCGGTTCTCGACAGCTGCAAAAACTCTGTGGGACTTGCCCACATCTCCCACTATCTACTCAGAACCTCCTGTCTATTGTCCTCTAGCTGCAGGTCCCTGAGGGCAATCCCTAGCTAGGTGTCCCACTACACCACATAAATAACAAGGACCTTGAGTATACACCTGAACTGACTGTGTCCTGCTAGGCTGTTGTCCCCCAGTCCTACCGGAACCACTAAATCCACCACGGGAGAACTGTTGTGAACATGCTGGAGTGGCACCCTATGTCTGTGGACATTGATCACATCGAGGACCCTGTGGCTACCATGGCCTGAAGTTGCCACCCTGTGAGCTCCGTTGAGGCCTAGGCCTCTGACTCTGCTGCTGTTGTTGCGGTGGTCTAGGTGGCCCAACTTGAGGCTTGAATCCTCCCTTCAAAGGAAGGGGAGGTCGTCGAAAGTTATGTGACTGTGGAGTGTGGTTGCGGTTCTGAAACCGCTCTTGTGCATCCTAAGATTTCCCTTGAATTTCCTCTACTATAAGGGCCTTCTCCACAGCAACCCGAAGGTTCTCTGGATTGGCCATGCGAACTGGTCCTGATATACCTACATTTAGGCCCCTGATGAAATGGTTGACAAGAAGCTTCTCATCATGCAAATAATCCACATATGGTAGTAGCTCCAAAAATCAGCTCTCATACTGTGCTACTGATAAACCCCTCTGATGTAGGTCATGAAACTCATCAATACGACGCTGTCTAAAATGCTCAGATAAGTAGCGTGCTCGAAACCTTTCTAAGAATGTCTCCCAAGTGAGGGTATCTAAAGATAGGTGGTGTTTGTGCTCCTCTTGGTGCCACCACGTAGATGTTGAACCTCGAAGCAATAGTATCGCAACACATGCTTTTAGATTGCTTGCATAAGCACGCAATCCCATGCATCTCTCAAGGCTAAGAAGCCAAGACTCAGCCTCTACTCCATCTGTGGATCCCTCAAAATTAGGTGGTTTCAATCGTAGCAACTCATGAATCTGATAGCCTGGATCTCGATATGCTCTACCCTCATCTGGTACCTCAGGATGGGGAACCTGTGGTGGAGGATCTAGATGGACTGATCCCCTCTCTCCCTCATCATTATATTCCTCGAGAATACGAGGGGGACTCCTGCTACGCTCTCTGCGCTCTGACCTGTGTACCTCAGTTGAGTGTTGTGTCTGGTCTGGTCTAGGGTCCTCCTCTGCTGCTGGTAGACGAGTGTGAATAACCCCAATCAAATCCTCTAATGCATGGAGGATTTGGGAATTAAGATTCTGTGAAGGCTCATGTTGTGGTACCTCTGAAACATGTGGGGCTACTGGGGGTGACTCGGCTCGCTCCCGTCTCGTACCACGTCCGCCCCCACGTCCACGCCCATGAACCTTTCACAATTGAGCTGGCATCCTACATGATAATGTCATAACACATATTAACATGGTGAACACATATGCCCAGAGTTCCCAGTGTTGGAACCTAGGCTCTGATACCAAAAATGTAATGCCCAAAATTTACAATGGAAAAACACAATAACTTTCGTTTTTTATTTTTTTATTATTATTTTTAAACATTACTGCATTACATTTACAAATGACAACCATGCATACACATGGTAACCCACTATATTCATTGAGGTTGTTATTCGTGCAAAAGCACCACTGGCCCATTGCCCAAGGGTGGGGAGTGAAAGAGTACTAGGATAGTATGTATGGTGTGTGGGGTCTATCATGTACACCCTTAAATGATGAACGAGCATTTCTATTGACTAGGTTATATAGGGTTTCACATTTACCATTTAGGGGTATCAATACTAGGATTAAAAGTTGTGTTTGAATTTCCTCACTAGTGCCATTCAAATAAGATCACATTACAATAGGTTTGCCTTAGTATAATAAGCTATCAACCATCCTAATGTTAAGGTATTAACCCTTGTTCATAAAAGCGGTGAGATACAAAAATCTATTAGGCAAGAAAGATACTATTGCTACTAACACCTAATTTCTTTATTTGTATATATATTTTTCTTCTCTCTTTTGATTATTAATATTAATCTTGTCTGTTCATATTAATACTAATGCCAATATTTGTATTAACATCTACCATGACAATGATAATGTTAATATATTGCTACTTCTTTTAATATTAATAAATGAATATTTTGGAAATAAAATATCTCTTATCTATCTATATATAATATTTATTAATTTAATTATCTATTAATCTTTTCTTGATTTTTTTTTTTTTTTTATGTGTGAATAATTATGTGAATATGCAGTATTATACATGAATATATATTTACCTATACCTATATATAGTTTATTTACTTAAAATAAATAAATTAAAAGAATAAAAATCAATAATTAAGAAAAACCCCTCTCTTACTTTCTAAAGAGTACTATTAATTTTAATTATTTTGATTTCCTTTCATTTCAAATTAATATATTTATTCTCCCCTCTTTAGCCTATAAGCCACGTACCTTCCTTTTAACTTTTACTTTTCATTCTTTTTAGATTTACCTAAATGTTTTCTTATGAAGCCATACATGCCTAATTTTATTTAAAGTTCTTTTATTTTGTCTTTTTCCTTTATATGTTATATTAAAGGCATGACTTTATTATCTTGTATATTTTTAAGGTAGGAATTTAGATAGTCATGTTACTACTCCCAATGTTACCTTACTTCCACGTAGAGGGCCTCCTAACTAAGGTAGAGTATGCACGTGATTCCAAGAACAAAACCATGCCCAAATTTTCAATGACGGGGCAACAAAGATGTCTAAGCAATTACTCTTTATTTTTTATTTTTCCATAGAACTTAAATTGTGGAAAGATAAGTTTTTTAAAAGTTTAATTTATTTTGGCATCCATTTTAAATGAAGAGCACCACTTCATTTTGTATGTTGGTTAAAGAGAATGATTTAATATTTTTGAGCGCGAGAGTTCTTTATTATTTTAAAAGGCATGGGCAGCTTGGTATCGCATGGCAAGTTTGACTATGACACCCGATAGGTGGGAAGAAAAGTGAAAGATTTTTTTTTGTTTGCTTACCATAATCTTTGTGATGGTTGAAAACTGAAACAAATCTACATAGGTTAACCATAGTGGCTATGTGGGAGAGTGTGAAAGTTTATGCCCAAAATGAACATGAGGTATGACCGTTTATTTTATAGAGGAGCATTGTTCTGAGAGGCGCGACCTAAGAAGGTAAGCATTAACTACAACCAGGCAAAGCCTAGTTTAAAAGTATTATCTCTTCTTCTAGTTAAATATTAATGCAACACCCTACTCATACAATAGTATACATACATGCTTTAAATTTGTTTTAAATTGGATGGATTTCAACTTACAAACTAATATACAGGCCTTGTGATTTCTTCTTCGAACAGTTTCATTTAAAACTAGTGAAGGCTTTGAGATGAAGTCGTTGGCCTTCTTTAGGCTCACGACCTCCCTACAGGCAATGACCTGTGAGAGTTGTGACCCCTGTTGTAAATCCTTTCAACTTATATTCTCTATACTCAACAAATTTCAGACCTATTTAAAGCTATTTTACATGCTAGTGTTCAATCTCTTGCATTTTAGCTTTCAATATTATATTGCACAGGAAGAGGTTTATATCGAGGAATAATAAATCTAAGTAATCTTCACACTATCTTGATTTTGTACTAAAATATTTTACATTTGAACTACAAAGGGTACAATCTTTTCTCAGCTTATCCAAGGTATAACTAAGCTACAAATATTGTAGGAACACAAATTTAACATGAGTTTTGTAAGACATCTTAGGGTACAAATATATTCATATATTTACTATTTCAATGCCTACAACTTAATGCTAACTTTTATCATTTATTTTGAAAGAATCCCAAACAACTTTTATCAATGCAAAACTAGTAGGTGTATAAATATTTTCTCTTGTAGCTATATGACACACAAAAGTACAGGGATTTAAAAAAAAAACAACATTTATTTAACAGTGCATGTATTCCCCTATATTAATGTTGAATCCTTTCTCACCCAGTTTTGCATAAGGCTTATTAGCAAAATAAAAAAAATATAGGACCTTACATGTATATCTACATTTTTCTCTATTTCTTTCTTTAAACTAAACAACATAGCATTCAAATACATTTTTGCTTCATTTTCCAACTACATAGAATCATAAAAGAAAAATACAGATTAAACTTAACAAATCTGCTTAATGAAAATATTTTCCAACTACAACTACCCATTCATTTAAGGGTGCATGTATATTATATTTCTTTTAACAAAAAAATAAGGTGTAAATCCTAAAAAAAAAAAGAATAATCCTTCTCTTTCTTTTCTTTTTTTTTTGGTTGCATATAACATTACATATCTCTTCTCTTCCTAGACACTTGAATACAAGATTAACTTTAAACCTTAATGGAGCATATGAGTGCTTTTTTTTTATCCATTGCAAATAATCCAACCACATATATGAAACTATTTTCTTGCAGTAGAAAGGTACATCAAAATAACAAAAAACACATTTACAAGGGGTATTTCTCACTTCACATGATAAAAATCCCTCCATCCATTTAGGATGGTTTTACACATAAATTTTCCCCAAAACCTCAAGTAACATAAGGTAATGGTATTTACTATTCCAAGAACTTTTTAGGTTCTTCCAATCTACAAAAACACACACAAAATCTTCTGTAGAGGCCAATGGGGAGCTCACCTCCCAACCTTTGGTTGGAAAACCAACCACCCTCGAGCTAGGAGGCACCTTGGGAACCAGGTACAATCATACAAGCCAAATATTTTTAACACACAAAATACACACATAGATTTATACACACCCACCCAAGGGGATTTTCACATAACAAAGAGTTCCTTATGAACTCAAAATGGGGAATGGAGGACCATGGGCTATGCACTCCATTTTGAGGACCCAAAAGTAATATCATGAATAAAAATCACCAAGTTTTCAACCCTTCATTACAAAACCTTCCTCCACATCTCCTTATCCACCCAACCATTCTTCACATTACACAACACATAGCGATACTCATACCCATCTTCTAAACCTCTCCTTTTAAAGGAGGAATAACTTGTCCCCATGGAGGTTCCTACTCCAACCATCCCCAAACTTTGGATGCTCTTCCCAAATTTGGGTGAGCCTATACCATTACAACCCTTTGTCCCCAACAATATACATGAAAACAAACAAAATTTAAAGGAACCATTTCAAAACACACAAATAGATGTACATAGCTTACAAGTTTGAAACAACATAAGCAAATGGGTGTGGTGATCCTACCTCAATCCTTGAAGCTTTGGAAAGAAGTGGTGAGGGTGAGCACAACTCCTTCTCCAAGCTTACTTCCCAATTCCTTCAAGCCAAATCCAAGAGCTCCCAAAAATCACAATTCCAAAAAACAAAGAATGCCAAAAGAGAACCCCGAAAACCCTTGTTCTTAGTTTTTTTCTTATAGAATTCAAGTTTGAATTTATTTTGAATGGGGAAGAGATGCTTGTCACTCACCCATTCACCCTCCCAAGCACATTCATCCATGTGTGCTCTCACATGTGTGAGAACTTGGGGGACTTCCAAGACAACATAGAGAAGTGGGAGTGGAAAGGGACTAGTCCCCATCCCACTTCTCAAAACCTTATTTTCGCCAAACTTCTTTAAGGCCTCAAAAAGGGTGCCCAATCATGAAACTAACTCAAAATTTTAGGCTGAAAAGGTACCTAACCCATAGGTACTTAACCTAGGGACCTTAAATCAATAAAAACACTTAAAAAACTCAACTTTTCAACCCCAAAAAAGTGCCCTAAAGATCAAATCCGAGTTTTTCCACTTGGGTGGACAACTCACCACTTAAATGGATTGACATGGAAATTAAAACCAATTTACAAACATGCACAAATAACATCACAAAAAACTACATTACATACTAGAACTATAGTCCCTCCATATGGACTATAGCTCAGCTTCACTAGTAAATTCACTCAGGGTTCCCAAAGGTTACCTCCAATTTCCATTGGCCATGGAAAATGTACCTGCACACTCGATGCACACGTTAATCCATCTAATAAATCATGTATCAAAATAATCAAATCACCACTTCATATACGCAAGTTTCCATCCAAAAAATTCATATATCAAAACAATTGAAACACCATTTCATAAACACAAGTTTCACAATTTCGCATAGCATATATATCTCATATCATAACTGTAAAAATCACTGATCACCTATTATATATAGATCTTTTTCCTTAATTTTCAATTTCATCAAATTATAACATGGTTTATTCACGACACATATTTCATTTGTTCATCATTTCAAAATTCAAATTGAGCAACCACAATAACTATCATAATTTAGGTCAACCATCATAGTCATCTAGTTAAGCATGTAGCATCATAATTAAATCATCATAAGAACTCAAATGTCTAAATACCATAATCAAATCATCATAAGAACTCAAATTTCTAAGTATCATGTCATCAAAAGTATCTCTAACCATAATTAATAACCACAACTCAAAATAGTCTAAATACTAGGTGTATCATAGGGGTAGGCCTCACACAATCTTGAAGTAAATTTTTTATGAATGGTTGTGGTTATTATATTTTACACTATGAATGTATGCAATAGTGTAGGTTATTCTATGGATTGAATCATGTTATGGTTTTGGTCAGTTGAAGAAACACCTGTTGTTAAGGTACATGTCTAGATCTGAAGAAGTTTATATTCATATTTTGTTGTTTTGAAGCCCTGATCTATCTTTATTTCTATTTATTTACACCCCATCAACATAGGTTAATTGATATGATGTAGATTGTATTCCTTCATACAAACAAGGCCCCTTGAATATTACAGTTGCATTGGCCATTGAGTAACATTAGCACAGTTTAGAACCAACTACTAGGACCTGATAAGATAGATTGCTTTATGTTATCTTTCTTTTTTAGGAGAAGTAGGATAGAAATATTTGTTTAATGTTGATGTGCTATTTTGACCATCAACAAAACCATCATGAAAATCTTAAAGAAAACAAATAATGAAGTTGGTTGTGACTCACACCTACAATTGAACCCTACCCTATGGTCCTACTGAATGAGTATTCAAACACCTTCAAGTGTAACCCCTTTCTACCTGGTCTATGGATTAGAAGCAATCTTTTGCATTGAGGTTGAGCTCCCATCCTTGAGAATATCATTGTAAAATTTTGTTTCTGATGAAGACTATCAGGTGCCATGGTTAAATGAGCTAGAACTACTAGATAAATCATGCATGAATTCTTTGGACCATCTAGAGGTGTACCATAACCATCTCAAATAAAGCTATAATAAGAAGATCAAGAGTATGTTTGGTGCAGCCATGGGAGGAGGGTCCTCAAAGAGAACAATCTAGACTATGTAGCAAGAGTCACACAACATAAGCAACACAAAAATATGGAGACAAATGCAGATTCCAACTTCCTTATTATCAAAAATTTTAATTACAATCGGTCAGAAATATCTCGGTTTATAGATTCAACTCATAGGCCTAGTACAACATGCTGAGAATACCATCTTCCTATATGCTCCTCAATGTGAGTGAAAATATTACATATCAAATCTATATTATTCTATTGTAATAAACTCTACTTTCCTAATGATCTATTACAAGCTTTATATCATATCCACAAATCTAGAATCTTCCACATCAACCAAAGGTCTTTACAATCTCCAATGGAAGAAAATGTAACTTGTGCATTAATAGGTCAGCCTCAAATTTGAATTACTCCATGATGAATGCATAGGATGAAGTGTGGACCTATAATTGAGGTCGGGGACACCCCATAGAATAATTTTAATCACACTATCGAGACCTACAAGTGATGGGAAAGATCCACAAGTGATCAAACTAGCCCTTAGTTTAGAAAATTATTATGGTGCCTCTTCAAGAAACTACCACTTAATACAAAAGCAATAACTTTCTAGAAAATGATCCAATCATGCTCAAACCTTGGAATGAAGAACTAAGACAAGAACAAATTAAAATGAAAATATTTTTCGTTGATGTAGGATTGACAAGAACCAAGGATTCTCCTGCATTAGACATCTGGGGTTGATTGAAAAGTGAGTTCCTCACTTAGCTAGGACTAAAGGAAAATCAATATGGTCTACCTCAACCTAAGAAATCCAAGAAGATCCCTCCACTGGTTTTCCTTTCCATTTCACAAGATATTATTTGTATTATCTTCCACGTTTTTTCTTCCTATCTCTAGTATCCAAGATTTCCTCTATCTCATCTAATTATTTTTTTGGAAACTGTTTCTATATTTTTTCTTTACTATCTTCACTAGATTCTACTTCATGGTACTTATGTAGATATATAATGTTAAATATAGGTGATATACCCACACCATCTAGTAACTCTACTTCATATGCATTTCCTAAATCAAATTTCTTCAAAATCTTATAGGGTCCAAAATTCCTCATCTTGAGCTTATTGTATGTGCCAGTTAGTAATATTTCCTTCCTCAAATACACCATCACTTCATCTCCAACTTCGAACTCCTTATGTCTCCTCTTTTCATCCACTTGCACCTTATACTTCTGGTTCATATCTTCCAATTGCTGCCTTACTTGAGTATGCAGTTTCTTCATATGTTCTACAAGTTCCTCTACTTTTGCAGTCCTTTTATCTTCCTTACTGTTATCTCACAATTCTGATATACCTCTAGGATGAACTCCAGTAACAATCTCAAAAGGTTTCTTTCTAGTACTCCTATTCACTAAATTATTGTATGCAAACTCTTCTTGTTCAAGGATTAAATGCCAACTTCTAGTCTTCTCTCCAGCCAAACATCTGTACAAATTCCCCAAACTCCTATTTACTACTTTTTTCTATCCATCTTTCTATGGTTGAAAAGTAGAACTAAACTTCAAATCTGTCTTTAACTTCTTCCAAAGTGACCTCCAAAAGTAACCAACAAACTTTATATTTTTGTCTAAAACAATACTCCTAGTCAATCCATGCAATCTGACCACTTCTTTGAAAAACAAGTGTGCTATGTGTCCTATAGCTGTTGTCTTCTTACAAGGTATGAAATGTTCCATTTTAGAAAATCTATCCACTACCACAAATATATAATCATTACCTCTCTATGTCTTCGGCAAACCAACTATGAAATCCATGCTAATATCCTCCCAAGGTCTCTTCGAAACTGTCAAAGGCTTATACAATACAACATTTTGACCACTCCCTTTTGCAACTTGAAAAACTCTACAACTCTACAAAAATTTCCTAACATCCTTATGAATCTATGGCCAAAATTAATTCTCACTTACTAATGCTACTATTTTATCAACTCCAAAGTGTCTTGCCAATCCTCCACTATGTTTCGCTTTCACCAAGTTATCCCTCATTGAACTCTGGGGTATACACAACTGATTTCCTCTGAACAACATATCCTCCCAAATGAAATAATCCAACCACTAACTCCTATCCTCAAGGACTGGTTCTTTATAGGATCTCCAAGGTCTTCAACTCATCAAAGCCTACTACTTCCACTCTCATCTCTACTTGTATATTTCTTCTTCTACTCAAAGCATCAACAAATCTATTTGACTTTCCACTCCTATGTTTCAAAACAAAAGTATAACTCTGCAAGAATTCCACCCATCTCATGTGCCTTTGATTGAACTTACCTGGACTATTCAAATACTACAATGCTTGATGATCTGTATACAACAAAAACTCCTTAAGCAACAAGTAATGTCTCCACTTCTTAGGGGCTTGAACTATGGTATAAAACTCTTGATCATACACTGAATACCTTCTCCTAGCATCATTCAATTTCTTATTGAAATATGCTACTGGTCTTCCTTCTTGACTTAATACTACTCCAATTGTATTTCTTCTTGCATCACAGTCCACTTGAAATACCTTACTAAATTCTAGTAAAGCCAACATAGGTTGCTTAGTCACCTTTTGTTTTAACAACTCAAAAATCCGGTTCACTCTAGATGTCCACCTAAAATATTTCATATCCCCTCTCATTGTTTCTATCATAGGACTATAGATAGAACTAAAATTCCTAATGAAATTTTGGTAGAAACTATCTAATCCATGAAATGATCTTACCTCTCCAATTCTTTCCAGTGTAGGCCATTCAAAAATTTCTCTTACCTTCTCAGGATCCATCTTCAATACATCCTTAGATATCACAAATCATAAATATACCAGTTCTTCCTTTATGAAACTACACTTCTTAATGTTTATTACCAACTGCTCTTCTCTCAACTTCTGTAAAACTTGTCTTATATGCAACAAATGTTCTCTAGTCTTAGTAAAAATCAAGATGTTATCCAAATAAACAATCACAAACTTGCCCAATAATTTCTTCAATACCTCATTCATTAGCCTCAATGCATTTTTTAGTCCAAAAGGCATCACCAACCACTCATACAATTCCTCATTTGTCTCAAATGTTGTCTTCCACTCATCCCCTTCTCTAATTCTAATTTGATGATATCCAATGTTCAAATCTATATTTGTAAAGTACTTAACTCCACTCAAACAATCCATAATTTCATCCATATGGGGTAAAGGAAATCTATACTTCACTGTGATATTGTTTATGGCTCTATACTTCGTACACATCCTCCATTATCCATCATTCTTAGGTGCTAACACAATAGGTACTACACAAGGATTTAAGCTTTCTCTAATCAAACTCTTCCTCAATAACTCTTTCTCTTGTTTATTCAACTCTTCATTCTTTGTAGGTGTCATCCAATGTGCTATTTTATTAGGCAAACAAGCTCTAGGAATTAGATCCATCCAATGACTAATACTCCTAAGAGGTGGTAATCCATCAGGTACATTATCCGAAATGATCTCCACATATTCTACCAACAACTCCTTTATCTCATTTGGTTGTTCTTCTACATGCTTCAAGTCTTCATCCTTCTTAGGAACCAAGGCATAACACATGTTCTCATGTCTCAGTCCATCAATAAATATCCTTCCATCAACCAAAAAAACTATAGCATTCATACAAACCTCAACTTTAGGAACATCCTCCAATGGTAACAAAGTTAGCTTCATCCCATAAGAAAAAATGGTATATGTATTCTTCTTTCCATCATGAATAGCTTGTCTATCATATTTCCAAGGTCTTCCCAACAAAACATGGCATATATCCATAGGCATGATATCACACAAAATTTCATCATGATAATTTCCTATCTTCAATTTCACCAAACACTGTTTACTTACCAATACCTTATGCTCATCTTGAATCCATGCTATGTTATAGGGTTTTAGGTGTTTCAATATTTCCAACTTCAATTTGGTCACCATTTCTTCAAAAACTAAGTTCTTAGAGCTTCCACTATCAACAATCACTCTGCAACGTTTACTAGCTACCTTGGATCTAGTCTGGAACAATTTTTTTCTTTACAATGGTTCCTACTCCAACTCACTTTGACACAATACTCTTTTGTTTACCAACACTTCTCCCTCTTCTGGTTTATTAGATGATCTAACATGATTTTCCTCAACAAAGATTTTTCTTCTACTGTTCTCTATCTTTTTGCTTGTCTCTCACTAATTACATTCAAATTCTCTATGTCCTTCTCCACGACACTTAAAACAAGTTCCCCTAAATACTCTTTTCTCTTGTCCCTTTTCATCTTTTCTATAACTCTCATTCTGGTAACTACCATAACCTCCTATCTAGTAAGATTTTTTATCATCTCTATGGTATGAATTATCATTCTTACTAACTTCCTTATATTTATTATGATATGCAAAATTTCCTCTTCCTCCTCCAATAAAATTTCTTCATCTTTGAAATCTTCCATCTCTTCCTCTCTGTCTCTGCTTATTTCTTTTGTTCAACTTCTCTTCTACCTTTAGGGCACATTGATATACCTCCTCCACACTCAACAACTTGATCAAAATAATCTCATCCTATATGGGTGGCATCAATCCATTCACATATCTAGCTACTTGCTTGATCTCATCCTCTAAAAGTTTGGATCTAATATTCAACTTGTAGAACTCCTCAGTATACTCAATCACAGTTGATTCCTTTTACCTCAAATTCTACAACTTCCAGAATAGACGAATATGATAATCTACAAGGATAAACTTCATCTTTAACTTATTCACCATTTCATCCCATGATTTTATCTTCTCCTTTCCTCTACTTTTCCTATCTATCTGCAAATGTTCCACAAAGACATGCATGTCCTTTCAACTTTCTACAAGTGAATTTCACCTTCTTATCTTTGGTGGTACCTTCAAAATCAAAATAATTTAACACCTTTGTTATCCAATCAAGCAATTGATTTGAATCCAACTTACTAATATAGTCTAGTGGATTGAAATGTGGCTTAGTATTCACTCTAGTTAGGGCTCTTATGAACCTATTGATGGAAATTTTGGCACCACAACAATGCAAGAAAAATATTGTTATCCTGCTTCTCCTGAAACAGAAAGGCAACACATGGATGCCTTAGCTCCCAAGGTCTTGGTAGTTGGGTCTCAACTATGTTGATGTTGCTTAGTGGACAATGCAACAATAATATTCAAGGGGCTGTTGGTGTTGAGCTTCTGGACTGTTCTTAGATCAAGCATGAAAATAAAATCTACTTTAATAGGGGTTTTAAAGAAACAACAAAAGATAGATCAGGGTTTTGAAATAGAAAAGAACAACAGTTCATCCAATCTTAACCAGACTTGTTAACTTCAAGTAATTATAAACTAAAATTGTAGAACAAGATAAGCTTGTGATTGACACAAAACCTCTTTCATTCACAGTGCTAATTCACATAGCATATTTTAATTACCATTTAAATAAAACAAAAAATAATATTTCATTCCTTGAAGGCTCCACAAATCAAATGATCAAACTAAGACAAGTATCATTCAAGAACACAACATGAAGTAGATTAAACTCTGATTGCTTCTATTGTTATTAAAATAGATAAGCAATATTTACAAAGCTAGCACAATCACCAGTGTACAGAGAATCTATGTCTCCAAATTGTTTCCAACTACACTAAGAAAATTCAGAAAATGCATTACAATCTACACAAAAATCTAACTGCTAACCAAGAAGAAAAGAGAAGCTCTCATTACTAAGAATCAAGATGCAACTATATCTCCTTCTGTTAACTTACTAACTCCTAACAGTTCTAATCTAGAAGTCCTTAGACTAAAAGTTTTTACAGTAAAAGTTCTAACTCTAAATTTCTAACCCTAGAGGTTCCAACCTTTACAAAGAGGCAAGAATGCCTTATACATAAAACGCACAAGAAAGAATGTGATGTCCCCTACACTAGGGTTTACAAAATATCTACATCTCGTAGGAGAGTCGGCTCTCAAATCCCTTTGAGGAAAGTCAAAACTACATTCAATGTGAATCCTTGTTGTCCATGCTGATGAAAGGTTCCTAGAAAAGATCTGTAGATCTTTTGCTGCAATAGCTTTAACTCTTCTGTCTCATTGTCCATCTTTGAACTCTCTTGCACTCTGAGAGTTACCTTGGATACCCGGTATCCACCATTAATACTAATTGCCTCTATCATTGGTGGTTTGCCAGGGGTTGTCCTTCTAAGTCGGTTTCCTGTCACTTGGCTTCCAGCATGTTTGGACTTTTTGCACGTTGACCACCCTCTAGAAGCACCATTGGGTCTCCCTATAGATCTTTACCATGGGGTCAATGGGATTGTCACCCACTCTTAGGAGAGATCCATGCGGTCTATATTCTATCGATCTTCTTACACAAGGGTGGTCCAATCGATCGAAGGGACCCGATAGTCACTCTTTGGTTTTCCTTCTAGTTGGTCCAGCATTATGCTAGGCAAGCCCCTCGGTAGTCAAAGATGAGTGCGATGAAAATGCGTGCATCGGTGATACGCGTTATTCTCCCCGATACAATTTCACCATCCGCATTAGCTATCAACATGATACGGAATGGTCAGCGTGACTTCGTTGACTAAAGAAGTCATACCGAGCTCCTCAAACCAATGCGGCAAGAAGCATCCCTTCCACCGGATACCACATGGTGAAGCTCAAATATTTTAATGAACCTTCTATTTTTCTCCACGAACTAGCTACGTGAGGAGTCCTTTGGTGATGCGAGATTCCCTTAATGAGCTCCTGGTCGAGGAAGACTTTTAATGCTTTGAGGGGGCCTTATCCTAAATTATGCTTCTCTTTACAGAGCCCACTCTCTTTTTTGTGTGATCTTAAGCTTGTCGCCCGAAGACTTGTGGCGAGCCCAGTTACTACAGATGTAGCCCTCCATCGTCATGACTACCTCTTTGGCGAATATTATGTCGAAGGTTCTATCGCTGGAGACTTTCCATTTCAGGGAGACATTGATGTAGTCACACCGAAATGAAAGCTTGGTTAGGTGGTTCGTTGTAGCACCCATTTGTTGGGAAGACATCTTGTAGACACCTCATGTCCCAGTGAGAACCTTACTAATTCATCCTGTTGTCACTGTGGCATACTAATTTTCTCCCCGAACCACCTTTGAAATCCCTTAGCACTGTATCGGTGTGACCACCCATCGTCGCCGAGACCCCCTAGCGAGCCCCAACTGATATGCCGATAGACTTCATGTTTTGGTGAGAGGCCACTCACTCGGTGAGACCTTTGGGTGATGCTATGCTACTTCACTGATATGTTGACCCCTTCCTTGTCAGCAAGACTCCTAGTGTTCAGTGAGAGAACATGTTGAAGAGAACAACTCTCGTCGAATGTCGGTATGCACTAGTCGGTAAGACATGAAGCCCTTGGCGAGACCTTGCTCCGTGATGGACAACTTTCTCCATTAGTTAGCAAGACACAAGGATTTTGCTAAGACTTCTTGGCGAAAAGAAAACATTGGCTGATAGATAAATCCCCCTGCAGCCATTCAGTGAGACCTGAAGATCTCACCGAGACTTCTCTTCGAAGGAAACCACTCATGCCGATAGGAATTTCCATGTCATTGAGATGTTGATGCCTGTCTTGCCAATAGATCCTGCATATGATTCTTGATTGCTATGATATCTCTGGGATTGCACCAACAGGCAACACAGACACATATTTGAGCAGAATGCACTAGTAGTCAACAGGACATCCACAAGGTCTTGCCAACTTTTACCTTGTCTGATTTTAGGACTGACTAGATTGAGGGATGCCTTCCAACTGAGCTCCCTCAACAAATATCACCCTGCATGTGATTCAATCCATTAAATCTTCGAACCAAATGATCATACCAATAGTTTGGGTTTTAGGCCGACACGTGGAATCGAAGCCAGGGAGGAATTTCAGAGAATTTCGAGCCAGGCGGATTCCAGCGGAATAAGCATGAAACACCCATTAGAAACTCAATCTGATCATTATCAAACTAGGAAGAACATGCGAGATCCTCAAAAATAGCATAAAGGAAATATAAAATGCACATTATTTATTAAATTCCTATTACTACATACCTCTTAATATTTCACTAGATTCTTGGAAAATCTATGCAGGAGAAGACATTCTGACAGGTACGGAACAAACAGGGAACAACAGATTTTGGGAAAATCTGGAAGAGAAGGAAAACCGCAAAAAATAAGACATTGGGAAAATCCGGTCCACACGGAATTCCACGAAGACCAAAGATCCCCAAACAACAAACGCTTAGCCAAAGTTCAAGCGAGATACGGGAAAGTTCGAATGGGATGGAAATTCCCAAACTTGGGAGAAAACCCGAATTCCAACTGAGGCAGAACCAAAATTAGATCAGACAGAACAAAAGATAAAATGCAGAGAAACAAAAGAACACCCAAAAGCAAAAAAAATAATAGAGGCAAAGAAACCAAAAGAGAAGGGGACCCATTTTGATCCAGATCAAAGTGGGTTGGTTATGCAAGGCATAACAAATGGCGACTTAGGTGAGAAAATGGTTTAACCATTTTCAAGAATCTGAAGGATTCAGCTACCTAGAACTCCTAGTTCATGAACATCACAACTCTAGTTAGGTCAGGTATAACAAACAAGGTAGAGCTAGAATCTCAAATGTAAGTCAATCAATGGCTACCCCTGAATCTATGTGTGTTGTTGATTGTGCATCACCCATTTGTAAAGTTTCTTTATCTTTTGAACATGTAATATTTGAACTACATGAGTTGATTTCCTTTGTGCAATGATATCATGGGAATTTCTCTGCTACCAGTCAAGCGTCCATAGCCCCGACGGAGATACCTCTAGTTTTCTCTCAGCATTGCTCTACTGCCAGTCAAGCATCCACAGCCCCGGTAGAGATACCAGAATCACCCATTTAGATTGAATCCTCTTTTCTTTTGATAATCCTTTTCTCTTTTTTTTTTCTTGTAGTTTTAGATATTTCATCTAATTCTCTTTTTCTTTTCAATATGTCAGATGTTTAATATATGATCTAGGTTGAAAACTACAATCAACCTCATAACAGCACCTGGAAGTTATATTTTTCACTCAAATCTTACAACATTGCCATCCTAAAACAAATATACCACTACAAGAGGAGATGATCTTATTGATTAGTGACAGATTCAGGGGAGCTAATGAAGGTTTTCTTACTTGGCACCTTCTCTTTAAAACTTCCCACAACCTTTATTGATAATGAACATGAAACAATGAATTGAGGAAAAAATCATCCAACTAGAAGAATTGAAAATATATAAACCATTTCTCTCCTAATGACCATAGCATGCTTCAGATAACAACCCACAACTTCAGATAGAAAGAAACAGATTAAACCCCCAAAGAACAGAACAAACAGACAACAAAGGTTAAGGAAAACAAAAGGAGGCAGGGACAAACGTGCAAACGGGAAGCTACTTACAGACAAGAGCCACATTATTTACACAAAGAGTGGTAGATTATTCACATAAAGGAAATAATTATTTACAAACTGAAGCACAAAAGTTATATACCTAACCGCAGATTATTTACAAGTAGGAGACAAAATAAATTATTTACATAGAGCAAACAATGAATTACTTATATACAGAACATAATTTAACAAGCCTCAGGATTCAAAATAGTGCTTGAGAAACTACCCATTGATAGGCAAAGGAACTGGTTCTCCAATTAGGCTACTCAGTCTGAAAGCAATATCCCCTAGGATCTCAGCAATTTGATAAGGACCTAGCCATAGTTTGTCAAACTTTTGGTGGCTGCCCTCCTTTTCATTGGCTTTATCCCATAACAGTACTAGGTCTGATATTCTAAAAGCTTTTATCTTGGCTCTTTCATCAAACCATCGTTTAACAATAGCCTAATGTCTGAAGAACTCATGTAAAGCAGCATCTCTTTGTTCTTCTAGTTTCAACAAAGCAACTAACCTAATCTCTATCCTATTGTCAATGGAGTAAATTTTTTGCATGAACTCCAAGATAGGTATTTGCAGATGGATAGGATAGATAGGCTCTTGGCCATATACCAGCTTGAATGGTGAGGTGTTTAAGGCAGCCTTAATACTAGTCCTATCTGCCCACAATGCGAATCTCAGCTGGTTATGCTAGTCTCTAGGGTTATGTTCTAGCAGTTTCTTAATCACCCCTAAGATATTCTTATTGTTAGACTCTGCAACTCCATTTCCTTGTGGATAATAGTTTGAAGAATATTTCAAGACAATCTTGTGATCATACACCCAGGAAATAAACTCAACAGAAGAAAAAGTAGACCCATTATCACATACCAGGGTGAAGGGTACCCCAAACCTCATAGTAATGCATTCGGTGAGGAACTTGATCACTACCTCCATTGTGTTGTTTTTGCAAGGTATGGCCTCTATCCACCTCATGTAGTAATCA
Source organism: Sequoia sempervirens (assembly GCA_007258455.2). Taxonomy (NCBI): domain Eukaryota; kingdom Viridiplantae; phylum Streptophyta; class Pinopsida; order Cupressales; family Cupressaceae; genus Sequoia; species Sequoia sempervirens. Next base: position 18,778 of record VDFB02057011.1, read on the forward strand.
GTAGCAATCAAGATAAACTTGTGTCCTGTAGAGGAATTCGGGTTAATCACTCCAATGAAATCCAGTGCCCACTAGGCAAATGGTCTTACCTCATAAACGGGCTGTAGTGGCATGGTTGCATAGCGTTCCCTTGGTGCAGCAACCTAGCAGGTGTGACATGTTCTCACATGTTGATGGGCATCTCTAAATATATAGGGCCAATAATAGCCATACTTAAGAATCTGGTGTGCTAGAGAATCAGTAGAACCATGACTTGTGCCATGTTTCCCATGAAACTTAGTAATCACCTGCTTGGCCTCTTGATGATCAAGGCATCTCAAGTATACCCCCTCAAAATTCCTTCTATACAACAACCCTCCTTTGAGCATGTAATGAGAACTCTTTAGTCTTAGGGCTCTCCTTTGAGTTGCATTCATCCCTATTGGACATCGATTGTTGAGCATAAAGCAGATGGTATCAACATACCAGGGGTCGTTAGAGAAATACTGGGTTGTGTATTGTTGACAGATGATGATGTCACCAACATTCACCATGGACTGAGATAAACCTATGCCTCTAACTAATTTCATGGGATGTATCTCCAGATCAAATTCTTGCAAGATGGCCATCCATTTTCCCCTCCTTTCCCCTAGCTCACTCTACATCAGCAAAGCCTTCATGGCTACATCTGGAACTACAACAATGATTTGGCTGTGAAGGATGTAGTGCCAAAACTTCTTGACGACCTGAACTAATGCAAAGACTTGCTTCTCAAGAGGTGGGTATTTAATTTCCACATTTTTGAATGGAGAACTCATGAAAGCAAATAGCCTCTCCTCTGACTCTTCTCCTCGTTGAGTTAATATAGCTACACATGAATGCTCAGATGCAAAAGAATAGATGTAGAATGGTCTCATATAAACAGGGCTGGTGAGG
>VDFB02057013.1:0-15482 GCA_007258455.2 Sequoia sempervirens
ATTCCACCCAACCATGTGATACCCAAAGGCTCACCCCCCATGCTAGGAGATAGTAACAAGGAATTCCTAGGCAAGACCATCCACCACTAGACACAGGATAACTAACACTAACACAACCAATCACATGAACCATACAACCATAATAATAACACAAGTACAACTCTAACATCACTGACATAAGTCACATTGCTTCCAAAAGTAAAATAGATCGAGTAAGATAAGAAGACCATATACATAAAACCAAATACCAACTATTGTTGTAGAAAGAGTGTCATCACACAACTCATCATGGGATCTCCTCTGGGAATCTTCCTAGGCTTCGATCCCCACTATGGGTTATCCTAGTGGCCTCTACCGAATCCTGACACCCATACTCACTCATGCGGAATCAAATACCTTTCGTAAGGACAAGATAGATGACCTTGCCATTCAAGGCCTTCTCATATCATTCCAAGTCTATACAAGCCCTTGCATCCATGAGCAAGGCTCAATTATCTTAATTAATGTGAAATACCACCTAACTTCTAAGTACATTGATTTAGTTATCACTTGATTAAACCACATCTGAAGGTTTCCCATTTTACCTCTTTGGGCTCTGGCCCCTAACAGAAGCCACTCTTCTACTTGACAACATACCAAACAAAACCAATCACCAAGAGAATCCAAAGTGTATACCAATACAATAAAACCACTCCAACTCTAGGAGGAACACATAAATAAAACTCACTCCAAACACTGGAGACAAAAAAAGTCAAAACTCTCTCCAAATACTAGAGGCAACAAAGGTCAAAACCCTCTCCAAACACTGGAGGAAACAAAACATACAACCTACTCCTTCCATAGAAGGCATGAAACACATGATCCACTCTTGAACCAAAGGAGGCATAAACCATCTCTGTTCGTGAAAACTGGGTAGTACAACAGGATACAACTATATGCCCTAGCCAAGGCAATACAACAATTGACTAACATAAAATCGCAACCCCAAAAGTTAAACCCCTTCTGGAAGACTTAACAACCCTTCCAAACAGATCCCCAAAGTGAATACCAAAGAAGTGCACATTCAAAAAGAGAAATCAAACAGGAATTAAATCTATATTCGGGTTTCCTAAACCCACTTCCTTCATTAACATGCAATAATTTATTGCCTTAATAACACTAATTTAATAACGTCTCTTTCAGACAAAGATGAAATTTAAACCAAATATTAAGTTCCCTAATTACTTGTAAATAATAGTAAGATAAACATTTACTTCTTCGATTTACAACATATCATTTTAAAATAACTATTTCCTTTAAAAACATTCCCTTATTAAATAACTACTCGCACATTTGAACTGCGATAATGAATTTAAATCTAAAGGTTTACTTCGGTTTCCCATTAATGTTTCAATATACTAAAAACCCATTTCCTAATTAAAATCATTTCATTATAAAAAATAGCTACCTGAACACAACACAATAGTCGTAAAATGGCTCTAAGCAAGGTCGATACATAAATCAATTCTAAATTGATGACAACATTCAGGTATTAAAAGATGTCGCATAACGTGATTACATAGAGTTTATCTCTTCACTATACATAATGATTATAATCGATTGTGTTACAGTAAAATAATTATAAAATCCATATTTGGACATATACATCTCCTACTCATTAAATATTCATTAAAACAAGAACACCTTATTTATACAAATTTAAAATTCATTTCTCACGTTTAAATATCATCTATTTAACCCTATGCACAATTTTCAAATTCCTTAGTTAAACAAAGGATCAATATCCATTTTCAAAAAAAAAACACCACTCTCTTATGAAATCAATATTTGCATTATTAAATAATCAACCCTTATAAAATGAATATATTTAAATATAAATATATATTAAACATATATACAATTATATACTCCATGTATATACAATTATATGTATATCTATTTAAATATATATAAATATTATCTAAATATATTTTTATAAAAAAAACAATTTAAATTTCAACTCATTTAAATCAACCCCATTTAACTAAAATAATTAATAACAAAACATTTATTTAATTTACAATGTATTATATGTATATATATAATATGTATATATATGTAGTAAAGATATAGTATATAAATAATATATATATAGTATATATATATATATATATATATATATATATATATATATATATTATATAAAATATAATATAAAATAAAACTAAATTAAATAAATTTAAAAAAGAAATGACTTTTACTTGGCCCACAGGCCCCAATAAGGGAGGAGGACGCAGCCAAGGCTGCACCTAGCCTCCCTTATGGAGGCTGGCGCTGCCACAACGACACCCCTCCACTGGGGCATGGGTTGTGGCGGCCAGGGTTGTGCCCATCCCACAAACCCCAAATGAGAAAATCACGTTATATATATTTTCAAATATTTTCAAATAAAAAAAATAAAATAAAACATTACCTCCCCTCATAAATTTTCTTTGTAACCCATTTATTTTTGTTTTAAGAAAAATAATTTTTCTAGAATAACAAATACAAAACATATTTGTAAAATATGTTTGTATATATGTTTATACAAAGAATATATATATATATATAGACATATTTATGAATATATATATCCAAATTCACATTTAATAGAAAAATTGTGCAACCCTTCTACAAAAAATTTGCAATAAAACAATAAATTTGACAACACAATAACAAAGCTAAAATTTTAGTTTGCCAACAAATTTCTTTTGGTTTTCTTTCTATATTTTCATTGTGTGATTCTTGTTTTGAGTTTCTTTCCCAAATCCAACAGAAGTTTGCAAGTTTTGAAACCATTTCACATGGGTTTTCATTGGATCTAAATGGCATTTCTAGATTTAAAACCTATTTCAAAATGAAACAAGAAAAAGAAAAATAAAGAAGAACCAGGTGTTTTCTCCCAGAGCTTGAAGACTTAACAATGGTGATTCCAAATCTCTCCTTCAAAATCCAAATCCAGCCACAGCCAAACTCTCCACCAAAACTCCAAAATTGAAATACCAAAATGAAATTGCATTTCCTTACAAAGAGTTTTCCCCAAATTTTTTGGTCAAACCCATGAAATATCCCCACCAACTAAATTTATTGAACAATTTGGAGATATTTCCTTTTTTTTAAAATTAAAACAATTTTACTTTCTATTTCAAATCTCATGCATTTTCAAAATTTCTTTTTAAACAAAAGAATTTCAATTTTGCAAAGAATTTAGTTTTATCTATAATTTCAAAACGTGAAATTAAAAACACATTTTCATTTATTTATTTATTTATTTTAATTTAACTCTAACTATCGAAACATGATTTCTACCTTTATTTTAATTAAATCTTAATATACAATAATGTCAAAACAACTATCTCATTTAATATATCACCATTAATCTAACTAATCAATAAACTCAATCTAATTTTATTAATTAAATCAAATCAATCAATAAAATAAATAGCGTTTCAACATTGCAACTAAATACATTTAATCATCAATTTAACTACACGAGCCATTTAATAACCTCTATAATATGAAATTAAATAAATACTCAAGGTGAAATGGACCAAATTAAAACAACTAAGCCCGACGACAACCCGACGACACACTATGACTAGGGTGACGGCTTGGCACATAAAACCTAGCTACTATCTCCCAATCGATTACCGTTGGTCAATGGACATGCTCAACCTATGAAATCAGATGGATTCAATGTCCTGTATCTGTCAACCTGTGAACAAAGAGCATATCGAACATGTATATATATATGATATAATAAAATACACCGTGAAGGGGTAAATCTCGAAATCGTAGGGCGCTTGCAAGTGAGTGATACAATCCTGTCGCCTTCACCAATACACTCATCATAGACTGACAATTCCATCATAAATGAATATCTCACACAATAATATGTTACAATAATCTAATCATCCTTACACCAATTTAAAACATGTCAAATAAAGCATCAAATAAGATACATCACATCACACCAATAAACTATTGCGCTATAATTATCGATCAAATCGTACACACATGATGCAACATTTCAATGACCAAAAAGAACATCAAAGCAAACAAGGACACACTATCTAGCCAGAACACAAAATGGAGGGCTATTACATGTTCTAACTTCTATATATTTTATTGTACAACATAATAGTTCTTGTAATATGTATTTTGTGATTGGTTTTTTGTCATGATTAGTGTCTTTGTGGTCAGGCTAGCGATGTAGTATGTAAAGTTGTACTTTAGTCTTTAGCTTCTCAAATTGAAATTCTTTTCATGGCTCTGTTCTTGTAAATCCTTTTTACTTTGTTTGATATAAAAATATGGCTTTTAAAACTAATAATAATTATCAACATATAATTTTGATCATAAGTGAGCAAAATTTATTGTGACTTATTAGTGGATATTGATAACAATTAATGTATTATCAACATATAGTTTTGATCATAAGTGAGCGAAATAATCTTTTCAATGCCTCGAAGTACTCTATCTTTCATTTAATTCTCAATCTTTATTTTTATTTTTGAAGAAAGTGTTGTTGTGGTACCATTGATTACTACCATATGTACATTTCAAGTGATTGATTGGATAGTTTGATATTGAAAACTACACGACCTACTATAGATGATGATATCCTTATTCTAGTGATCAATTGAAACATGATTTATAGTGCTTTCATATCATTTGAGTGGTGATTTTGTCAACTTGTCAACTTGATGTATAGTTTGCATATATCCAGACATCAATCAAATTGAAAATTTTAATTTTAAATGTAAGGCTTAGGTTACACAAATTGATTAAGTTAGTTTTTTGGCTTGCACGATTATCATTATACCTAACCTCACACAACTCACAAGTAAATATGGATCTGGCTGGTAGTGGTACTGGTGGCCCATAAATAGGGATAGTGAGCACAATTGAAATCATTCATTGAAGGATAAAGGCTTTAGTATTAACTATAATGTTTTGAATTGTCATAAGGGTTTTCATTTTGTAAGGTTAATAAGGAAGAAGATGATTTGGTATTATTTCCCAGATACTCTAAATTCTCCTGCCTCTTGTTATGTAGTTACAAAGTAAAAGACCAATTTTCTTCAAGTTCATAATGGATGGAATTGGAAAGAAGTTCATATGGTTCACCTGACTTCTAAGATAGGTTTTGAACTGGGATGAGGATATCTAATGGATATAAGTGCTATCCTAGTTCATCGAAGTTGCATGTAAAAGATGGGAGCAGATTTAATACCTCTCATCTTCTACATGACTTTGGTACTCAAAGAGGATAAGTACATTTTGTATCTTCACAACTCCCATTTCCTCAGCATAGTTCACCAAGCAAACGCCGTTTGCATTTATTTTTAGATCCACATTTGTATTACATTGTCACCAACAGAAGCTTAGAATCAATTTGTAATCCATTTTCATGAGCAACAACTTGAAATTAATTGTGTATGTAAAGTGACATATGCCATTTATACAAAATAGGAGCTTGCATTCTCTATAGCTAATCATCTTTAAAAAGATATGGAATAACGTAACATTTTAATTCAATTGTAATAAACTAAATGGTTTTGTTATTCTTCATTCTTCATTTATAGTTAAGAATTGTTTTTTGAGTTCATTGTCTATGAATCTGTTCAAATCATTTTTTTCCTTTAAGAAATTAACTATTATTTATTTATGAAATGTTTGGATGCAAATTTCAAAATAGAAAGCAATACAAATGAAAAATGAGAGTTTCCATAAAATTGACAAAAAATATTATAAACACTAAAAGTTTTCACTCTTGCTAAGATTTACCGAAATGCTATTGATATCTAGTTTGTGGTTGACCTTCTCCCCTAGTTATCGATATCATTATTCATTTTATTAATTCCTTTGCAATGTTAAGTTATTGGACCCTTTTCCTTGATGTCAATCCTAGCACACTAAAGTTTAAAACAACTTTAAAACACATGTTTATTGTTTATATCATAAATTACTCAACTGTTCAGTGAACATTTGATGGATGGTTGTAGTTGAATTATGGAATGTGTAGCACCATTTTAAATCTGCAACTTTAAACTCTATTCCATAGTGTATATCATCATGAAGTTAGTTTAAAGAAAAAAAAAATAACAATCTTTATGAAATAATCCATTATGCTCTACAAACAACACAACAAAACAAGTTAGTTGAAATTATAAAAAGCATAATGAATAACCTATTCCATAGTGGATTGGTGTCACGTGTGAGAAGTGACCCTTTCCCAACCCTTGATAATGCTAATGATGAGGATGCAATGGAAAAAATTAGTTCTCAATGTGAAGAGAGTGACTTTGCATAAGCTTTGTAGATGATTTGATGAAGAATCAACCCTTTATTTATAGATTTTCAAATTGGAAGAATGCTCATAAGAGAGCAATGTGGGATTAAGATTGGACCAACAAGATGAGACCACTTGTCAACTTGTGATAGGTTGAAGAATGAGCACATTTTGGTCAGTGTTCCAAAGAGGGGGAGATTCAAATTTGAAATTGTGAATTAAATGTTGGAGAGGGGGACATGAAAGAGAGAAGTTATTGCAATGTTGGAAGGGACAAGTCAACTTGTCTTCATATTCAAACTTGAGGGAATATTCCATTTTTTTGCCAAGTTGAAAGAAAATGATGAATTTATAAATGAATTAAAATGATTTATTGGTGAAAGTGGGAAAAGCTAGAGGAATTGATGGGTGGTTAGATTAGGTTAATCAGGATTAGATTAGCTTAAGTGATGATTAGATGATTTTGACCCATTTGACTTGAATATTTTGATTTATTTAAATCAAGAGGGAGAAATATGACTTTTGGAATTTAATTAAATAAAGTCTTGATTTATTTAATCAAAGAGGAATGATAGGCTTAAATTAAATAAAGTTAATTATTCAATTTAAGTGGATAATCCTTAGAGATTAAATGAACGATTTTTTAATGAATGGATTTAATGAAAGCTTTGATTTATTTAATGAGTGGATGAATATGAATTTAATTAAGTATGAGTGATGTCAATTTCACATGTCTATAGAATGAAATACACAAAGTGATGGGATTGTTAACTCAAACCCATGAAATCACCCTACAACCATTAGATTTGCAAAGATCAATGGTTGAGAAATTGTTAGATAATTTATTTCTAAGTGGCATAACGAAAATGTAATGTACAAATTGTGTAGTCTAGTGGAAACATGTTGACATTTCATTCACTTTGATATTAAACAAAATAGTGAACTTTCTACTACTAAGTAATTTTATTTTTAAGTGATAGAGTCAACACTCAAGGAGATTTCAGATTGCTCATTATGTTGCACCAAGGAGATTTTGGGTTCCAAAAAATCCAATCAGTTTTAATATTTTCAACAATATTCCTATGACTACCTTTCATTGCTTCTTAAAATCTTATTTTGTAAAACATTGAATTTTGGGTTTAGGGTTGAGAGACTAAAGAAAAATTAAGGACACAGAGGGAATTCACAATTTCACATTGTATAAGCATGTCTACCACTAGTACCACTAGCAGACCAACGAAAGTTGGGAAAGGTAGAGAAAAATTGGATAAAAGAAAAATTATGTTGGATTGCTTAAAACCCTAGGTTTCACTGATGAATACCATGATATTTATGATCCTGCAATCTATAGTAGGGTACCTCAGAAATTAGATTTTCATATGAGAATAAGGCTTGAAACCAAATGCATGTTAATAATTCTAGTGCATTATGGGTAAGTGGATTAGGGAACATGATGTTACATGAGGTTTTCCCTTACCCAAAATTTATCATGGTCTATTCCCAAAATTATGATGATAACAAAATAGAAATTGTTAATAAAGATAGAAAAAAAGAATTGTTATCTATTAATGTAGAAAAACTTGGAAAAGTGTTGGGGTTTATAACAAAAGAATTTGGAAATGTCCACATTTTCCTAGAAAAGCTTGCTAGTGATTATGAAGCAGTGGATGAAAGGGAGAAAAAATCTTTCATAAATAAAATAGTTCAACATAACATACAAGTTAGAAACAAATTGAAAGGTAATCATAAGCCTCTTTATGATTTTTTATATTTTTAGACCATGTGTTCAGGATACCATTTCCATGCTAGCATTTTTCCTTGAACTGGATAGCAATTGGGAAGTGGGTGCAAGCCTCCTTGAAATGGTGTAGAATATCAAATTATTTTTCTATCTTAACCTGTCAAATATAACTTTATTGAGCACATTATAGAATCCATGCATGAACATTTTTTAATGATTCAAGGAGGTGCACAATTAAAGTCCACTAAGACATTTAAGTTCACAACCTACTTGTGTAATTTTTTTCTATTCAAATCTAGTGGAATGTTTTAGACGAACAAGCTTTAGATTCAACCCTATGGTAATGTTTAGGAAAAGAAAATGGATCTAGTATAAGATTCAACCATTGAGATAAGGATGCATGATTCTCAAAGGAACTACAATAATTTTGTAGACTACTTTTGGCTCCTTTGCATCAAGAAATTGCAAATAATCCAATGCCTAGATTGCCTATGTCATGTAGAAATTGCATTCAAATAGGAAAATAAATACAATTGGTTGATTAGTACTTAATGGAAGAATATATTGTGCTAAGATTTTATGGATCAGGTGTAGAGCCATACAAGCTTCCAATACATGTGAAAAAAATGGTTTTTTCATTGGAATATGTAAGGAATATGTAGAGTACTAATGACCTACACTTTTCCAGTAAGCAAAAGAATACCTTTTTTCCTTCTTTATCTTTTTTATGTGGAGCATTCACACTTGAGAGAAAAGCATTTATTGTTGATTTTTTTTTAATTTTGATGTTGTTTGTCACTGGCAGTATGATCCATGCAACACCATTAAATCAATGATTGTGGCCAATAGGAATGTTGCAAGTAGAATTTAAAATCAAAGTATACCCTTGCTTGAAACCTTGAGAAATAAGGATTCTTGGGATGAGGTCAAAATAGAAATGGAGAAAAGTTTTGTTGAGAAAGGTATTTCTTTTGAAACAATTGTCAATAGAAATTATGATATTGCACTGAAAGACAATCAAGAGGTACAAAATTTTTTATGAAAAAAGTAATAAACCATCTAGTAGAGTAAAAATGTCAGATTCTCTAGATAAGGAAGTTACAAATAAAAATTAGTCACAATAAAAAGTTACTACCTTTTGGTCTATGAGGAAGGAGCTAAGTGAACCAAGAACTCTTGTAGACTTTGGAGATAATGAAGAAGATTGCAAGTTTAGAAAATTATGGAATATAGAGAATCCCAATGATCATGAAGATCAAGACACTAATGATGAATCTAATGATTGTAGGGAAGAACAAAGTTATGTCAATTTGAAACCTGGTTTAAGTGAGGCCACTAAAGAAGAATATACTTTAGGAGCAACCATAGGCAAAAAAATGGGTTATGAAGGTGGTCCTTTGGGGTCCCAAGGACAAGACCCTTGGATGAAAATAAAAGTAGATCATAGAAAAAAATTTGATAAATCTAGCCTTGGAACTAAAAAATTAGACCAAAGGAACACAAGTACAGGGTATGTGTAGGATCATCATGGAAAAAACAGGCCCTTAAGTGGCAAAAAATTTAGAAAAATTAGAGTTAGGAAACTTGATGTAAGAATTTCAATAAGTTATCTATATTATTTGAAAAATATGTGAGAATAGAATCTAAAGAAAATTGAATGTAGTTTCTAAACTAATAGGTTTATTAAAAAATAAATAAATCTATTTGGTGAAAATTTGAAATTTCAATGCAGTAGTACTTAAATTTCAGGGAAAAAATAAGTAGATGTTTGTCTAACCACCCTAACCACAATAAAATGATAATATTTTTCTTATAATATTTTAGATATAAGTAGAGGAATCATGTCCCAATGTGATGCATATTTTTATAAATTTTTTTCTAAGTAAATAATTAATTATGATTTTTTTATTACAACTTTAAAAAAATATAAAAACTCATATGTTTGACCACCTTAACTTGGTCAAAACTTCGTGAAATCCATTTTTAAAAAATCCTATAGTATGTGAAGCATAGAATGTTACACATGTTTTGTATTCAAAATGTGTGATACCATTTGAAAGCTATATATTTTTTTCAATCATCCTATCAATTAGGACTTTACTTGTAATTCAAATAGAAAATGAATAATAATCACTAATTAAATTCAAAGTAAGGCATAATTTATATTGGGGAAAAGCTGAGAATCTACTTTAAAAACACTTTTCACTTCATCAATTTTGGGTTAAAAAAAATTTGTCAGCCACATACCCTACAAATACCCATCATATCACCATTTTTGACCCATCATTATCCTGCACATACCCTACAAATAATATAATTCAATTTATTAGAGCTTCAAATCCTAATCATCATGGTCATATACAATCACAACTAGGACGTGCGCATGGTGGAGAGCTTAGTGCAACTAGTACTTCTACTGGTGTTGATGGTGTGGGTAGTAGTACTAGTAGTGGTCAACATGTGCTACCTCAACAAATTACATGCAAGTGGACAACAATAAAAGATACCACACAAACACCAAGTGATCAAGGAATACAAAAGAGGTAAAATAATTTGATATATCCAAGTAACACTACTATTTCCACCACAAAGGAGTTATTTATAGGCACTCCCCCACTACCAATTAGTGTGGCCGCAACAACATTAGCAACTGCAAGTACTCCTATTTCTTCTCCATTCTAGAATTCCATTGTTCATGTGTCCCTTAGTTTTGATTACATTGAAGAGTTTAAAAAGAAATCATAATTGCATGAAAAAGAAAAGAAGCAACTAATGGAGAGTGCATCTAATATAACTTTAGAGCTTGCAACAACCATGGTATTGGCCACATTTGAAAAAAATAAAGAAATAATAGAATACACAATTCTTGTTCCCAAAGTTCAAAAAAAACCAAGAAATCAGATGGATTGATTTGAATTTTAGGTGAGTAGTTTACAATTGGATTGTTATGAACTCAAAAACATTGAAAAAATTAATGTATCAAAGAAGAACAATGAATTAGTGTACACATCATTGCAAAAACAAGAGAGAAAAAAATAATGTTGTAGACTCAAATAGAAAATTTACAAGAAGACCTAGTAAATGAGAAGGAAAAGAGGAAAGCAATAGATAACAAGAGTAATGAATTAGGAAAAAATAATAAAAATTTTCCTCTACATCAACAAGCGAAGACGATAAATAAAATGAGAGAGAAGTGAATGAATTGAAGAAAACATTAGATGACAAAAAACAGAATTATAATGAAGAAAAATGCAATTCAAAAAAATTAAGACAAAGCGTTGGGAAAGGAAATGAACAATGGGAACAAAAATTGGAGAAAGAGAAAAATAAATGAAAGATTAGTTGTAGAGCTAATGGATGTAAAAAATGAAATTAACTCTTTTTAAAATAAATTAACTACATTTTGTAGAGAAATAATGAAGCATAAGAAACAAAATATCTAGGATCAAATAATGTAGAGGATTGATCATTTGTGTGATATGTTTCAATTCATGGATGCTATCAAAATACATTATAAGAAGCCTAAAAAATATTTAGTGGAAAAAAAAAATGTCCTAGCATTAGAAAAATCTGCAAATCAAGTTCAACAAACTGTCTACAGAGCCAATGACAATGATTTGAAATTGAAAAAGGGATTAATAATTGGCTTGTTTCCTTAGTGGTGTTGTCATCAATTATTCAAAAGTGTTTGAGAATGTGTGAAACAAATGAATTTGTGCATCTAATTGCAAAAAGGATGAAGGTTGATGAAAATTTAAGGAACTTCACAGTGCTTGGTTTGCGAGAGGATTTTGACAAAAATGAGAAATTCCTTAGAAAGGATGATTTTAGAAAGAAGATGGAGGGTACAAGGAAGATTGATTTGGACTAGTTTCCTTAGAACTAAGATGTGGTGAACTATTTGGATTCCATCAAACAAATGATAACCTTGAATACAAATTTGATTGAAGAATTCAAGATAGGTTCCAATTTCAATCATGAATTGTTAAAAAATATTCAAGTCAAACAATATCAATTAGAAAAAATGACAATTCCACCACTTGAATAGTGGAAGTTGCTAGAAAAGGTGATAGAGTGATTTGATATTTGATATTATGTGTTTCCAAGTTCGAAATAAGCTCTATGCAGAGTTGTATTTGAGTAATATTTTGCATTTCCAATGCCTCTATGTATTCCTACATGTGAAAATCAATAAGAAAACTCAAATTCAATAATGTGTTGATGTTCAAATATTTGTATTATTTATTTTATCATTTGTAGAAAAATTCTAATATCAACTACTAGATACGCATTAAACGATTGTTGATGTTAATTATTTTTTATTAAATTATTTTTGAGTTGAGTTGAGCTGATTGATGCTTATTGCTTATGTTCATTGTTGTATATGATAATATTGTTAATATATTATTGAAAATTGAGTTGACTAATAAATCACTAAGTATATGTTTAAGTGTTAAAAATTAAAATATGAAATTATTAATAATATGTTAATTTAGTCATTAAAAAAACCTACGATATTGTCAAATAATTTTAATTAATTCTTTGAATTAAAGTAGAGACAAAACCATACATTCAACTAAAATGATTGAAGACCAATAGAAGGATCCTTGATCATTTTATTAATAATTCATATGACAAAATATGTTTCGAATATGTATTTTATCATTCAAATGCCATCACTACTGTAAAAGCATTATGCCTATTATAAACTTGAATTCATACCTAAGACTCAATACTAACTCTATTTCTTTGTGCTTGAATTACAAAATTCTCTTACACAAGTTCAAAATCTCTTTCAACCAAAGACCCGTGCAATTGGCATTGAATTCCCTTTTATAAGAACAAGGTAGCAAACAAGCTTCAAGAAAAATTTCACATTTAACTTCATATTTACATTTGAAATTGATTTGAATTTGAATTTCAAAATGTCCCCAAAGGTAGTTACATTTGTACTTCCAAATATGAGGGAGAATTTCATATGAAAGAAAAACCATTTCCATTTGCTGGTGAAGATTATCTTGCCTTCCAAAAGGCTCCTTTAGTCAATGCAAAGTTATCTTTTCCATGAGAAAAAAACTATAGTCCACATGATTTAAAAACTTGAAGAAAAGCATAAAGAGGAAGAGAGAATATATCAAAGTAATTCCACATCTCCAATCCTTTTCACCACCTTTAAAAATGAGAAAGTACAATATTTGAATGATCATGTATCAAAGGTCTAATCAATACTCGTTCTAGGCCATGTATTGCACTTCCCTACTAAACTTTGTTATTGCATATCACCAATCAAAATTTTTGACACCCACTCCCACTTGCAACAATTTATATGTCCAATATGTTAATATAGTTGGACTTCCACAATGCAAACTCCTCCTCTATAGGCCAGCCAAATCCCATGATATATTAATCCTTTTTTCTATATGAGCTATACCTAATTTCCTCTTGATTTTCCTCATAAAAATATTCAAGGAATACGCCTATATGCATGAGCATGTCCATACTATTCCTTAGCTTAACCAAATCCATTTCATCACATATTGTTTTGTCTTGGGATGTTATCACTTGATCTTCTTGGTCTTTCCACTCTTGTAGTGACTTAACTTCACCCTTCTCATTTAGAATTCCTAGAATAAGACCACAATTCTAATAATTGAACTTCTTAACCAAATCTCTAATATTCACCTCTAAAGAATCAATTAACTCTTGAGAACTAGTTATATCTATTACAAATCTTATGGCCTTAGAAGTATCTTTGGAGGCTTATGTGCATCATGAGAGGATGAAAGAGCCATATCCCTCAAAATTTGAGCCCTTGGAATCCAATTATCCATTAAAGTAATAACAATTTATTTATCTCTATCAAGGTTCTGAATGGTATCAAATATCAAAGAATAATTAGCACGAATACTAATTAATCATTTCTCTACCCCCTTATTCTAGTGCTCAAGCACTGTTGTCACAATCTTCATATTATTTAAATGAACAATATCATCCATCCTATCTTCATAAGACGTAAGCTTTTTCATTAGTTCATCCTTGGTAACTTCCTCAAATTGAGGTATATCTGACGATTCAAGAGTTGATTATGCCATTTGTACATCTTCAGATTCAATAGGGGTAGTCTCCTCTTGATTTTGAGGAGGTGAAATAATTGGGGAAGGAGGAGGAAAGATTACAACATGTGAGGTATAGGTTGCAATGCTTGGAGTTGCTATTTCCACATAGCCATTTGAGTTTGCATTTGAGCCATCTTTTGTTGGCTAAATTTTTACTCAACAACCACCTCATAATATTTGGTTCTAAAACTATCCCTTTCCTAGTTAATGAATCAATTGTGGCTTTGGTGAATTGTGCTACATTAAAATTCATAGTTGCTACCTCCAAGCCAAACACATCTAAAACTATTTTTATGAGTAAGCCTAGTCTTATAGCTAGGACAGTTTATGCAACTTTGAGGTTTTTAGTGGTTGGGGCTAAAGCCCAAATAGAAAGAGTGTCCCACTATTGACTAAAATATGACCACTATAAAGCCATCTTGAATTCTTCTTCACTATTAAAAATGGGGGCATCCTGTCTTCTCATAGTGTCAAAAGCAATTGTTGATGCTAGCTCCTATTCTGGGGGTAATAAGAATCCACTCTTTCTCACCAATGTCATTCCATCTTTTGCATAAAGGTTCAAATACTTGGTCCTCATTTCATCTCATACCTTGGCATAAACAACCTCTTGTGGCTTCTTAGGGCTCTCACTTCTCCTATTTTTCACCAATGTTGCATACAGGTATGTGTAGGATCATGATGGGCCAAAAAGTGGCAATATGATGGGTATGTGTAGGGTATGTGGTTGACTAATTTTTTCTTACCCAAATTAGATGAAATGAAAAGTGTTTTCAAAGGATATTCTCAACTTTTCCCCAATATAAATTATGGGTTACTTTGAATTTAATTAGTAATTATTATTCATTTTCTATTTGAATTACAACTAAAGTATTAATTGATAAGCTGATTGAAAAACATCTATAGCTTTCGAACAGTATCACATTTTTTGAATCCATAACATGTGTCACATTCTATGCCTCATCTACTATAGGATTAAAAAAAAGAAATGAATTTCATGAAGTTTTGACAAAGTTAAGGTAGTTAGACATAAGAGTTTTTATATTTTTTAAAAGTTGTAATAAAAAATTCATAATTAATTATTTAATTGGAAAAAAATTACAAAAAAATATGCATCACATCATGACATGAGTCCTCTACTTATATCTAAAATATTATAATTTTATTGTGGTTCTAGGGTGGCTAGACAGGCACCTACTTATTTTTTCCTTGAAATTTGAGTACTACTACATGAAATTTCAAATTTTCATCTATTAGTTTTTATTTTTTAAAAATGAACCTAGTGGTTTAGAAACTAAATTCAATTTTCTAT
>VDFB02057014.1:0-13347 GCA_007258455.2 Sequoia sempervirens
AAATTCTATGTCTTGTAATTGGATTCTTAGTAGAATCACCCCTAATGAAGATCTTATTTTGTTGGGAGAAAATTTGGAGGATGGTGTTCTTGGAGGGCATGTTGGTTTTAGTTGTCTTTAGTAGGAGATTGAACAATTATAGCCTATTTCATGAGCAAGTTGTTAAAAAATAAGTTGATAAGTGGTCATTTATTGTCAAGATTTAGATCGTATGCCTTGAAAATATACATGTGATGATGCAATGTGGTATCCATAAGATTTATAATTCTTACCATCTTCCCATTATTTTGAAAAGTGGGGTTTTAAATAAATTCATAAGACAACTATAGAACTAGATGTTTTTGTGGTTCTCAAGGAGGATGCTCTATGTCCTTCTAGTTGGCTAGGGTGTGGACATTATTTTGTTAGTATATTTTTAGTTGATGTTGTAGGAAAGATGTAGAATATTTTAGCGTTGTGGACTTTTTGTCATTATGTTCATTTATCTATGTTATTTTTATCTTCAAGAGAGGGCCCCTATAGAAATCTCACTTAATGTGAAAAAAACTTAAGGTTAAGGAATTTTATGTTAAGTTGTAATATTTTAATGTTTATGTAATCAGAGTAAGACAACATATAACAATGAATTTTATGTATCAAATTGAGAGGCTAGTGGAGGCATGCCTTTCTCTAGCATGGTGCTTAGTGAAGTTCATGCTTTATTTTTAAACCATGTAATTTATTTTTTATTTTCATAAAAATTGAATCCCATGACCTCTAGAACTCTCAATATTTAATATTATAATAATAAATTTGAATGTTTAATAATTTATAGTTATCTTAATTAACCTCTTTATAAATGTCAAGATTGTCAATTTGTGGCATTCTAAGAGAGTTGTACATAAGAAATCCCACAAGGTTCCACAAGACCATTCAAATCCTCTTATTGTGACAAAAAAACTCATTTATTTGACCATATTTTTAATTGGTATATGTTAGTGAGTCGTTATTCTCTTGTTATCATATCACAAATATTATTATCCTTTGTAATAACCTCAACTTAAAGCATGTAAACCTCCAATAAAGACATAGATAAGTCATTGTACATATGATAGTGTTATCAATGTATAGTTTAGTGTCGCAATAGTAGCTACTAACAAGTTTCATACAAGATTTATGAATTTTTAGGTCATCTTTGCTCATTTTCTTATTACAACTAACATAATTCTTATAGGTTTACACTATGTATGAGACACATATCAACCTCTCAACATATATAAACTTTATAACCTTTTAATTTATTATATTTTTCAATTTCCTCAACCATGCAATAAGTTGTTACATCCTTTCTTTTCACTTGTCACCCCAACTGAGTTCCATCTCTAAAACTTCATAGAAATAATAATCACCTTAACATATTATCCCATTGGTGTCATGTGTCATGATAGAGTGATGATTATTACAACCCACATTAATTCCATTCTTTCTTGACTTAGTTTAATAACCAATTTAAAATAGATGACACAAAGAATATTTTCTTTCATTGTTGCACTTATCATTTTGAACGTGTCCTTGAGATTTGAATGCATGAATGATGTTTTTATATATAATATTTATACAATTTAGTTCAACTATAATGAAAATAGTATCAAGGAGATTTAGGAAGGAGATCAACATTTTCAAGGAGAGTTTAATGATCTTCAAATTAAATAACTTACATTTCTAAAGTGAAAGAACAAAGAAGTATGAAAAATCAATCCTTGAAGCAAATGATCAAGTGAAAAAAATACAAGGCTTCAAATAAAAATCTCATATTTATTTCCCCTTCATGTATCAATAAATTAATTGTGATAGTTTTGTTTCAATTTTATGTGTTGATAATGAAACCAATTTCTCATTTTTCCAAGTTGCCTATTATCCATGGATTCAATAGAGATTGAATTTTGAATTAATTCCATGTGCTTTATATCTTTTCTTTTATTTTTTTTAAAAGAAAGGGGTAAAAACTTTATTGGAAATCAAAAAACAACATTACAATAAAAACCAAGGGACCCAACCCCCGAAAACATCAGCAAAAACCAAAATCAACTATCCCCATGTATCCTCCTATCCTCCTCAAAGAACTGATCCACATCTTGATGCAACTCAGGGTAAACCTGATCCCAATCCTCAACCTTCCAACCGCTATCATGCTCAAAGGCCCATTTGGCTATGCAATTAGCAGCACGATTCCACTCCCTCAGGATGTGAACAAAGGAAGCAGCTTCCATTTGAGAACTAACCTGAAGAATCCGCTGAACCACCGAAGCCAATTGCCAATTTATATCAGAAATCTTCCGCTCATTCAACAGATTAATCAAGACCTGTGAATCAGCTTCACATATAACCTTTTGCCATCCTAGAGCAAGGGCCTTCTGGATGGCATAAAGAATCGCCATCCCCTCCATGAGGTTAACATTCTTCACCCCCTCATGAATAGAGAACAAAAAAATCACCGACCCAGTAAAGTCCTTGCCAACCCCACCAATCCCAGTAGGCCCAAGATTTCCCCTAGAAGATCCATCTATATTAATCTTTAAAAATCCATTTGGAGGAGGTAACCACCTACCAACCCATTCAACTCTATGTTTCCCATACCTGCCATTCCTTGACCGAACAATAGAAGAGTGAATTTCCTGAAGACCCAGTCTTTCCACCAACTTAGCATCACCTCTCTCCAAAGGGATAACCACATCACTCTTAGCCTCAATCGACTCCTGCACCATTCCTAAACTACGCAACCATACTTGCTGACCCAACAACTTTTGATCACGAAAGATCTGGTGGTTCCACTCTAGCCAAATCTTCCAAAGAAAAAATGTAGGGCCCGCGTACCAAACATCCTACAAAAAGGATGCCATAGAAGGAGGTTTGCCCAGACTATCCTAGAATTCAACTAAAGAGAAAGCATGAATGCAAGGAAGCTTCCACACCTCCCACCACCAGTGTCAGAGCTGCACAACAAAGGGGCATCGGAAGAACAAATGCAAAGAATCTTCTTCCTCTCTCCCACACAAAACACAAACTGAAGGTCCCTAGAATCCCCGTTTATGAATGTTATCCCAGGTCAAGCACCTATTCCACACCAAATTCCAAACAAAGCAGTTGCATTTTGGCCATGAGAACTTATTCCACACCCTTTTCCACCAGTGAACCTTAGCCCCAGTAAGCTTCTGAGCCAATAACACTTGATAACCAGAAGCAACAGAATAACTCCACTTAGGATTATGGGTCCAAGCAAGAATATCATCTTCCAAGAGAGAACTACAACTCCTACTACAAAGAATCTTATGAAGCTCAACACTTTCATCCCCAAGTCCCAAGTCTGGCCACTCCGCGGGATCATTCCAACTAGCCACCTCCAACTGACCAAAAGAAGAGACAGACTTGAAGTCACTCACCCTAGACCAACCAGCCACAAGAAATCTCTGACACAAAGGAAGGAGGTTGGGGAATTGAGAAGTAAGTGGAGGGAAGCCATCCCAAGAATCTGACCAGAAAAGAGCTTTAGTGCCTCGTCTGCAAATTCAAAATAAACTTTCCTTGATGAGTTTCGCACCCTTTTGAAGAGTATTCCAAATCACCGAGCCTTTTCCCTCAAGAGGGTAACGAGGGAGATCATGTCGAGGAATCCCAACGAAATACTTATGAGATAAAATCCTAGCCCATAGCTGATCCTGCTCCACACACCATCTCTAGAATAACTTAGCAGCCACAGCCTCTCCAGACAACATAGATTGTCGAAGACCAAGACCACCAAATTGCTTTGGACTACACACAACATCCCACTTGACTAGACTC
Organism: Sequoia sempervirens; assembly: GCA_007258455.2. NCBI lineage: Eukaryota > Viridiplantae > Streptophyta > Pinopsida > Cupressales > Cupressaceae > Sequoia > Sequoia sempervirens. The sequence goes on from VDFB02057014.1 coordinate 3,820, forward strand.
CACTTGGGAAATGACAAACTTCCATCCCATAAGAACTGCCTTTCAAGAGAATCCATTTCCCTAAGAAAACCCATCGGAGCCACCTGAAGCATACATTTGTAGGTAGGGAGAGCCTGCACCACCGCCTTGAGAAGCTGAACCTACCCCGCGAAAGATAACCATCTATGGGTCCAATGATTAACTTTTGTGTGGAGCTTATCAATAATATTTTTCCAAGAACCCTTGGGAAGTCGGCGAACAGAAATTGGGATACCCAAATACGTCAAAGGGAGAGCCCTATCTAAAATCTCAAGATATTAGCTATTCTCCTCCGTATAGGGACTGGCATATTGAAGAAGAAAATGGATGATTTCTCCTCATTAATCAATTGCCCCAAAGCAACAAGATACAAGTCCAACACTTGCCTCAAATTAGTAGCTTTTTTAATAGTAGCCATCCCCATCAAAGCAGTATCATCAACAAACTACAAATGGGATTGCGGAGGCAAATCTCCACCCCAACGCCAACCTTGAATGTTGCCAAGCTCCACATTTCTTTTCAACAAATACCCAAGACCTTCCACAAGAAGCAAAAAAAGATACGGAGAAAGGGGATCCCCTTGACGCAAACCCCTAGAGGCACCAAAAATTTCAGAATGATCTCCATTTATCAAAATTGAGAAGGAAACAGACGTGACACAACTCATGACCCATTGGATCCACTCCTCACCAAAACCAAAAGACATAAGGACCTTCTGCAGGAAAGACCATCTAACCCTGTCATAAGCCTTAGCCATATCAAGCTTAATGAACATTACCTTCTCCTTGGAGTTGTCCATGGAGTGGATGGTCTCCGAAGCAATGACAACCCCATCTAAAATTTGTCGACCCACCACAAAACCACTCTACTCCTCCAAAATCAGCACTTAAAGCCACTTCTTCAACCTCTCAGCCATTAACTTCGAAATGATTTTATATGCCACATTGCAAAGAGAGATAGGCCGGAACTGAGCTAACCTATCAACCCCTTCACACTTGGGGATGAGAGCAAGGAAAGTGGAATTCAAAGCATGAAGCATTTGCTTATTCCTCTGGGACTCAAGGACAACCGCCAAAAGATCCAACTTTATGATATCCCAGAATTCTTGGTAAAACTCAATTGGGAAACCATCAGGCCAGGAGCTTTACCCCTCTTCATCTGAAACAAAATACCCTCTAGCTCAGCAAGAGAAATCTCTTTCATCAGAGACTCATTTGCCTCCCTGGAGACCAACTGAGGAAAACAAGAAAGAACCTATGCAACCTCAATAGAGCCCCCCCGTGAATCCTCCCTGAATGAGGCAGCAAAGTACTGAGAAGCCTCAGTAGAGACTTCTTGGTGTGAGGAATGACGTTATCCCCTATCATTCACCAGAATAGGAATGGAATTACCATGCCTCCTGTCTTTCACAGAATTGAAGAAGAAGGTAGATTTTTTATCAACTTCCTAAAGCCATTCAAACCGGGCCTTTTGCTTCCAATAGATCTCTTCCCTCAATTCAAATTTCTCAACCACTTTCAAAGTCCTAGCCTCCTTCCTCAGAAGATCCTCATAAGCCCCATTCTCATGAATCAACCTTGTAATATTATTCAACTCCTCCTGAGCACTGACCTTAGCATGAAAGATATTACCAAAACATCGTTGATTCCACCTTTTAAGCTGATATTTGACAAACTGAAGAAGCCTAAAAAAAAATGAACATTGTCGTACCAAAAGTAGGTCTTCCAATCCTCCACCACTTAGCCACGTGCTCACAAAGAGTAGAATCCTGTAACCACATAAGCTGAAACTTTAAGGAGGGAGAACGAGGCATCCAAGTAGATATAATACTAAGCTTAATAGGTCAATGATCAGAACCTCTCCAGTCAAGAATTTTAGATCTAGTAGACCACAAGTCTCCAACCCAATAACAGGAAACCAAGAATCGGTCAAGCCTCTCAGCAACACAACTCTCACCAATTCTCCTATTGTTCTAGGTGAACTGACCATTATTAGGATGAACATCAAAAATATTTAAATCTAAAATGCTATCCTTGAGTAACAGAGCAGAAGGATCCAACCTAGCAATTCCACCTTTTTTCTCAGACAAATCAACTATAGCATTAAAATTGCCAGCCAAAACCCACGGATGGAAAGGAGCTAAGTTGCGAACAAAATGAAGATGGGACCAAAGAAGTTGCTTACCCTAGAACTCAACAGAAGCATACACATTAGAGAGGAGAATACACTCACCAGTCTCATAACAAGAGGTGACTAGGGACATAGAGGATCTAGAGGACATCCACCAAAGAGGGAAAATATTTTGAGGGTTCCAGAAGCAAGCCACCCCACGGAAGCACAAAGAGCCCCCACACACTAGAATTCACCACATTTCCACAACATAGGTACCATATCCAACATATTTTCCATAGATAAATTGGTCTCCTGAAGAAAAAGAACATCCAAAGAATGATTCCTAACCAAATCACTAAATTTTTTTTATCTAGGGCCATTGTTCAAGCCCCTTACATTCCATGAGAGAACGATCATTTATGAGGGCCTGAAAAATGTGAATCAAGAGTCTTGACTGACTCTAACTCAACCAAAGTTTCCCCAGTTAATTTAATCTTATCCATATCCTTTTTCTTGCCTAGCTTGGAAGTTTTCTCACCAATCCCTTTCTTCAGTTCCTTTTGTAGAATACCCAAGCGAGAAGAAGACAAAGAGCTCTTACCCACATCCATACCATCTTTCAGGGGAAATGGGGAGCCACCTCCACCACTCTTCGTAGCTCCAAGAGTAGAATCCAATTCAACCTAAATAGGAAATTGTTGATCTGCCTCCATCTTCCCAACACCATCCTCTTGCACAACCTGCATAGCCTCCAAAGGAGGACCATCCTGACCTGAACCCAAAGTACCTTGATTTAGGTTCAACAGCCCCAGATTCACTTCCTGCTGGTTGAGATCATCCAATACCTCAAACCTATTAAAGGTGTCATCATCCTACCTCTCCCTCAAGGTCCGCTTTTGCCCCCGATTTCTATTGTGAGCCTTGACAAGGACGTAACCATCATCACCATTACCATCACCTGGAATAGGCTCCTACCCCTTATCAGACCTATGCGGATTACAAGAAGGCTGAGAAGGTTGGGGTGCCACGGGCTTAGCCCTAGGGAATCTCTGCTGCAAGTGACCATATTCGTGACAGAGATGACATCAAAAAGGTAGGGTTTCATAATCTAGTTGTTGCACCCAAGTATAGGATCCAGCACACACTTCTACAGAATCTGGCAATGGTTTTCTTAGATCAATTTCTACACAGATACGGGCAAAACTCATTACCTTCTTAAACTACGTCTGCTGAGAAGACCCAATAGGTTTACCGAGCATTGAAGCCACCAAAAGCAACACATCATCCCGCTAGCACTCAACCGGGAACCATGGCAACCAAACCCAAACTGGAATCTGACTTGGTAGCGCCTTGGTCAGGTTGAAGGCCACATGCCATGGCTTGATAAACAATCCCACCTTGTTATAAAAATAGGGACCACCCTCAAAGACCTTATTCTGATCTGCCATGCAATCAAATGATACCATAAAATAGTTGTTTGCAAGGAGCCTAATCTCCATCTCTCTCTCTGGCATCCATGTCCGTTGAGCCCAGGATTCCAAAAATTGTAGCGAAACTCTCAAACCCATGAACTTACAATAAAAGGAGTGCCTCAAATAGTATTCAATATCATCTGCAAGCAACTCCATTGGGATAACCAATTTCGGTCTCTCTTTGCATCTTTCCAAACACCCATTAATCTTCGTTATGTGGGGACCACTAACCGCCCTAGATCATTCATCTCCATCTCTGGTGAAAACAACGTATTATCAAAAACATTCGCACCATGCACTGTAGGCTTCGAACCAAATGCTGAACGAAAATCCAATTTGGGGCTAACCCCAGATGTTTCCCCACATGACATAGCAATAAACAAAATCCTCGGGAGGCATGCAAACCCCTGGATCACGATTGGACTAAATGGAAAAACCCCAAGGGAAAGCACGAACCCCCACACAACAATCACCAGCAAAGGAAAAAGAAACACAAGTTTAACAAATTGAAACCCCACCTCCACTGACCCCGAGATGCGTGAGCCCCCATAGCCTGGGACACAAGGCCGAAACATAGAGAATCGGCTGGGCACATATGCTTCAGCTAGAGCTACAGAAACGTGAACACCATCTCCCAAACCAATGCTTTATATCTTATTTAATTATTGGTTATCTTTCAATTTTTTATTAGGTTAATTATTACCTATAGTTTCTTATGAGTTATTGTTGTCACATGAAATTACACTGTGTTGAACATAGGCTCTGCATTCCAATGACATAATGGAAATGACCTCAAGGTGTGAGATCTTGCAAGACGAGGTCAAGTCTCCACAAAAGTTCAACTTCCTCTTCTAACCTAAGTGCGGATGTGTTGGTCCAACCTAGCACATGGAATCCTACCATTAACCCTACTCTAATATCTCATAGAGGAAAATGGAGAGAAGGAATGCATAAAAGGGAAAGGGGAGGTGATACACCTAGAATATAGAGGTGTATTCATGCTCAAAACTACATAGAGAATTAATGAAAATGGTAGGACTTAGAGAGTTCTCTCTTTAACTAGTTTCCAAGGACAGATATGGAGGTTAGGGTTTGACAAGATGCTAAAAGGAAAGAGAGATTCATAATCAACACCTATAAATTTAGCTAACACAACATATATGCATAGAAAATGATGAAACTACACTTAGACATGAAGGTAATGGAAATATACACAACACATCGAAGAGAGAGAAGAGTTAAAACTAGTGATTTTCATTAATATAGAGGCATAGGAGCCAATTTACTATTGTAGAATACAAAATTGTATAAGTCTACCAGAGAAACCTTAGGGAAAATCCGAAGGAAGAACATGAAGAATCCCTACAATGAGTACAATAATTTCCTTTATAGTTCAGGCATAACTAAGATAACCAAGCATCAAACCCTAAATCCATTAGGGTTGGCACTTGGAGGAAAATTTGATCAAATCAAGTATAAACATTGTGGCCCTCAAAATTTGAGCTAAAAGCCTACCAAAATGACCCTGACATACACACCATGCCTCTTGAGTAATGAATATGTGAAATCGAGATAGAAAGCCTCACGAGATCTACAACAAACTATGGTTAGGAATGGGTGTTTCACAAAAGGTGGTCTGCAACAACAATGGGTGCCAATTATGTAACCATTAATGCAACATGGGTGTCAATCCTTCACTTGCAGTTGGTAAAAATTGCATTAAATTTCTATCTTTTAGCTCTAAGGATTTGATCTAGTAGCTAGGATGCCTTTGCAATATTACTTCTAGTTTCTCGTGAGAATGACATTTACTATCTATTGCCAAGTTTGAATATGGGTTGTAGATCTTTCGAGATTCAACGAGATCAATGATTTGTACTGTCTTGACCAAGTTTGAATTTTTTTAAAAAAATCAGCCAATAGGAATGCTCCAAATCAACCTGCATTTATAATCATCCAAGTGGGCCCACTAAAAAGATCATCCTCAAAAAGGTAGATGATGTCATCAGGAAGCCACGTGGCAACCTTGTGTAGGTTTGTGGCCTAAAAGGGGACATAATACAAAGAGCTTGTAGACTTGTGGAATCCCCCTAAAATCATTCCATGTGTAGCCTTTTTACTATATTGCATTCAAAAACTGAGTTTTCCTTGATAGCTTGTAGACTCACGAAAAATCACCTAAAAAATTGTCATGTCAACCTTCTGCGATTCTGCATTTAGAAACTATATCTTCTTTGAATAGCTCATAGACTTACAAAAGTATTTCAAAAGCTACCATGTGTTTCCCTTCCATATTTCCACAATCAAAATTGTCTTCAATGATATCACTCCTGCGGACATGCAAAAACTAGTGAGAAGACAAATGTCACCCTTTCCACGGTTCCACACCTTCAATTTTCTTCAATAAAACATTTTTCACAAAATCACAAAAAACCAACCAATAGCAATCATGGAAGAGTTAGGAGAAAAATAAGATTCAAAATTTTGGAAAAAAGTCCAAAGATCTTAAAATGATCGAAATCTTGACAACAAAGGTCGGGTTTAGGAAATAGAAATTAATTTGGACTTTAGGACAAAAAGTATAAAAGTATGAAAAAGGTTTAAAATATTGACAAGGATGAAGGTAGGTTTGGGAAACCAAAGTTCAAATTTGGACCTTCAAACAAAATTTCAAAAATCCAATTGGGTCTTGAAAGTCCAAAAGGAATCAAAGAAGAAGAAGGGATGGAAGTCGGGAATGAACTTGGATATTTGGGTCTAATCCCAAATTTCCATTCTAGATTCAAAGTTCTGATGAGAACAATAAAGGGCGGAAATGAGAATGAAAAAGGATACAAACATTTAGACCAAAGGTGTAAATGTTTGATTGGGTCCTAAAATTTTGACGTGACCAAAGAAGAAAAGGGAAAGTGAGAACTCGAGAAGAAAATGAACTTTTGGAAAAATTCAAAAGTCTGTTTGGGACCCAAAGTTCTGAAAGGACAAGATCAAAGGAAGGAAAGATGAAAGGACGAAGTTGAGAACTTGGAACAGACTTGGACCTTGATATAAAAGTCTGATCAAGGCCCGAAGTTATGAAAGGTTCAAAAGGGAGAAAGAAGAAAGAGAAATCAAGGATTGGGAATGGATTTGGACCTTGGTCTAAATGTTTGTTCAGGACCTGAATCCTCGAAAGGACCAAGAACAGAAAAGAAGGAGAAATTAGAAGGGGAAATCAGGGATTGGGAATGGACTTGGACTTTGGTCCAAATGTATGTTCAGGACCCAAATCCCTAAAAGGACTTTGAAGAAAAATAAGATGAAGGGGATAGCCATCTTTTGGACACTTTTGTAAAATGGGTTTTGAATTCATCTTGGTAAAGGAATAATGCAACTACTAGAGGCAATTTTGAGTATAATGAACCATGTAGGATATCTTAGATCAATTATAACTAATGGGATATGCAAAAAGAGGAGGGTGTCACAAAGTGGCAACACTTATCTTCTTCTTTTTCAGTTCGTTCTTAAATCCAATGTATTTCATGCATTTTCCCTTTTGTAACATATACCAACCTTTAGGATTTCAATATATGTTTGATATATATTTAAATTTATAGTGCATGTGAAAATATAATTTTGGTTTGAATATATAGCCTCTTAGGAGTCACCTAATGTCAATTTCATACCATTTCTATTTAAAGGTACATATAAGAAATACTTGTGTATACTTCATATAAATTATATGGGTTTTCCTTTTTAAGCAATAATTTTTATAGAAGTATTTGAAAAATATAATTTAAGATGTGTTTAAGATGGGTTTATGAATGCCATAGCTATTGAGCTAGCACGTTGTAGTTATATTTATTGTTGTAGAATAGAAAATTGTGTTCTCTTCTTGGAAATGGTACAATTTCACACTTAATTTGAACCTATTTTAGTACCCTTGCATTCATGACCCTTTTAAATCATCATTAATAGGCCCCTAAGACCATTTATTTTGGATCCCAAGGCTTATTTCGATTGAAATCCTGACAAAATCAACAAAGGCATCCAATTTTCTAACAACTTGACATTTACTCACCCAAAAAAGCTAGGGTGGGACTTATAGGCCACCTTGGGCGTATGAGTCCCCCTAGGTGGGACCCATACGCCACAAGTAACATATGAGTCTCGCGTGGCCCCTTTTTAGGGTTTGAGCAAGAAATTAATATTTTTAATTCAAATTTTTGGTTGATGTAGGTGTTTTGGGATCTAATAAACAATAAATTAGATGAAGTGCCTATATAAACAAGCCTTCAAGCCATTATTTTGATCTAGATAAAGAAATTCAAGATCTAAGAATTCACAACCACTCAAGAATTCTTTCACTAGAGCATTCAAGAGCAAGTAGCAAGTAAAGTTGAAGTATTGGAGTAGTATTATTATAGTGTTTTTATGGGTCAAGCTCACTTTCATTCCAAGATATTTGTAGCAAGTAAAAGTTGAAGTCTTGGAGTAGCATTATAGTGTTTTTGTAGCATTGTCAAGGATTGATGATGGTTGCCTATGGTGAATCATAATGGATTCTAGGTTGGGGAGATGTGACTTGCCATTGAGCCAAGCCTAATGATTTGTTTCCTAAGTGATTCCATCCTCCATTATCACTCTACTTTCATCCTAAAGGAAGGTACATGCATTATTATGGCTTATTAGGGTGATTAGAGATCTCCCAAAGAAAGTCACCGTCTCTATGTTTCAGTCATGCATCTTATTCTAGCACATTAGAATAGGGTTGTATTGCATTTTAAATCCTCTAATCTTAGATGCACTTAAGATTAGGGTTTGCATTCACAAATAATTTCAAGATCTATCATTTTTATCAAGGTTTAATTACCAAACTAGGCATTTGACTAAGGCAAACCCCCCATAAACAAATCAATACTATACTCTGTTTTGTAGGGCTTTTTAGCAAGTTCAGCTACAAAAATCAAGTTTGGAAGGAAGAGTAGAGATAGGGGAACAGATTCAGACCTATACTTTTTGAAAAAGTAGAATGGGACTGATATGCCACTTGTGGCATATGAGTGTTGGTATAACACTTTTTTTGAATTTTGGAGGATTCAAACTTGTCACTGTGAGATTCCAATTTCTACCTAGAAACCCTAAACTGGGACTAAATCACTCAGCCCGACGTATGAGTTCTAGTATGCTTTGAAAACTATATTTTTAGTATTTTAGACCTTTTCCTAAGCATATTCATTTTTCTAGGTGCACCTATGTACTTTCTTAGTTTATTTTTCTAATTTGAGCTCATTCCTAGGTCATTTACTTAAGTTTTAAATATCATTTGCATTTCTTGTCTTTCCAAGCTCTTGCTTGGTGGCGAACCCCCTTTTAGTCTTTAATCACGCCCTAGGACACCTTATTGCTTATCTCTTTCTCTTGTTTCCATCCCTAGATTAAGATCTCTAAGGTTTCCTTGATTGAAACTTGTAGGAAATTGGTTGTTCTATATCCCTAAACATAGAGCAACAATTTTCTAGGTTTCATTTTGGTGAACTCGACGTGATTCATGCTTCCGCTTTTGAGCTTCACGTCCAAGTACCTATTTGGCCCTTCTCAGTATGGGGTCTAGATCTTATTGGAAAAAACTCACCTCCTTTTTCCAAACATACCATCATAATTACCATAACAAATTATTTCATGAAATGGGTAGAAGTCATTCCCCTTCATTCAACAACTATTGATGTAATATGTCGTTTCATATTGGAACACATTATTGCTCACTTTGGACTTCCTTTTGCATTAGTTTCAGACAATGGGACACCATTTAAGAATACTGACGTGAAGAAGTTCTTAGAAACGTTTAACATCCAATATCATTTTTCAACACCCTACTACCCACAATCTAATGGTCAAGTTGAATCAACTAATAAAACTCTTGAACAAATCTTAAGGAAAATAGTAA
>VDFB02057015.1:0-11350 GCA_007258455.2 Sequoia sempervirens
AGAAGAAATTCCAAAGTTTGGTTTCAGTCCCGATCCCGCGTCCACTAGAACAACACTAAAAACGCCTAAGGAAAAAAACAAAAGGCCAAAGGAAACAAAACAAAAATAGAACAAGGGGGACCTATTTTAAATAAGTTTAAAATGGGATGGTTATGCAAGGCATAACAAGAATGAATGGAAAACCTTTGTACTATGAGATATTGAATACTAAAGAACTGAAGACACATCCTCTACCATAAGTGAAGATGGAGGGACACCATCTCTGAGCAACTATAGTTGAAATTGCATCATCACTCACATGTGAAGAAGGAGGTATGTCATCTTTCCCATCTCAACTTCAAGGCACGTCATCTATTCATCTTTGATCAAAGGTATGCCATCTATCCAATCTCATTTAAATATTGATGAAATTCCTAATGTTGAGAAAAAATTTACCTTTGAGAACACCACCTAGAATTTTGCATAGAAATCCCAAGTATTTGATTGATATTGATGAGAATATTTTGCAGTAATGGAAGATAATATTCTATAACGCACTTGTAGAAGATATGCTCATAAGATTTGGAGAGTGTTCTTTGAGAAATTAAATGAGACTAGAAGATGCCAACTATTTTTTGAAATGATGTGAAGTATAAAGTTTAGGTCCATCATGAAGATTCTTGAGTTGAGAACATCAGAGGCTTCAAGTGAAAAATCTATTGTGAAGAATCTAATGAGTGCATATGAGAGTGTGGGTAACACCTCACATACAAAATATTATAATGTCACATGACATGTCATTACATAACTAATAGTAAGTAGTCAAACAAAGAAATCTTGTCTCATTAGAAAGACAAGTCAAGCATTGAGAATAAATATAAAAACTTTATCAAGAGCCATTGGAAGGCACCAAAGAATCAAGGACATCAATGACAATGAATTCTGGTCATTCTCGATGAGACTACCACAAAAAGATAAACCAATTGTTAAAGAATTGATATCACTAATTGAAGACTTTTGCAAGAATTACACATGGTTATCTTTGAATTAAAGGGATGTGATAAGGAGAATCAGTAGTCAAAATTGTGAGCCACATCCAAAGAATTTTTTGGATACAACTCAAAAACAATTTTTGGTTAAATTTATAGAGATGTATCCTTAAGTTAAAAATTTTCAAAGATATTTTGAAATGCTAAACCCTTTCTATGTCAAAATAAATCACACATGTACTAATTTTTCTAGAGTACATATTGAATCTTCTAACCATTTTAGTGTTTATCGGTCTATATGTTTAGATTTGCATACTAACAATGTTTTGTAGGATTGTGGCATATATTCCCCACCTACATCTTTAAGAGACTTCATATCAAAAATGTTATGTGAAAGAGTGGAAGGTCAAATATTTTACAGGAAATTTTGCTTGGATGAACATGTTAACATCATGGTGGCTTGCAATGTATGCCAATATGTGAACATATAGAAAGCACACATGCAGTTGAAATGAACTAGTAGAGTTCAGCAAGTATAAAATAGTGGCCTACAATACAAAAGATGGTAAAGAAGCAAAAGAGTGTGATTTGTTTATTCAAAATATTCTAGTGTGTCAATTTATGTCTACATTTCGTGATAGTATAGTGTATGAGTATGCAAGGCATACCCATAGAGCTCAATGGTTGGACTTGCAATCCAAGTTATGTAAGGACACATTTTCACTCGATAGCATTGTTTTAGTCATTGAATTTGTAGAGAACTACAGTCTATATCCACAACATGAGGTACAATCACAATATTACAACTCGACACAGGCTTCTATATTTGTGCACATAGCATTCATTCATACCAATGATAGTACAAAGGATGAGAAAAAGATCATAAGGGAGCATCATTTTTATATCAATGATGATCAAACGCATTGCACAAATTTCATACAAGGTTGCTTTCAAGTGTTCTACAATGATTTGGCTAGAAGGGGCATATCATTTAGTCAACATATCATATGGTTGAATAATTTTGCATCACAATTCAAGAACTCACAGATGTTCTACCGGTCGAGAAGGATGCATAATATTACACTTGTGTTCAACATATGTGGAACTTTTGTGAAGTCGAGCATGGAAAGGGGGAGCATGATGGTGGAGGGGCATGTGCCAAAAGAGCCATAGAACGAGAAGAGTTAAAGTATAAATACAATTCAAAGTTGACTAATGCAAAATCAATCGTCAAGTGGTGTAATGCTTTGATGGGTCCAAGTAATGAAGGTGAGTCTTTAGTTCATCGATTTTTTTTGGTTGATAAATGATAATAACATTTCACAATATGAGGATTGTTGTACACTGATAGGATCAAGTGAGCTGCACCTTTTTAGAAGTTCAAATGTAGGTTCATGGGGTATCCATACACAAAATATGGCATTCTTTTGTTCTTCATGTAAAATTCAAGCCTAGAATGAGTGCAAGTCAAAGGAGTGGGTTGACGAATGGTGGTTAAGTTTTCTTAGCCCACTTGACACATATTGGCTTTTGATGGCACTGGAACTAACACAGATGGAATCATCAATTGACTTTGACCATATATCAGATCTAGTTCTACTAGGGAATATATCTACTTGCATAGTTTTTTAAATTCCTAAGATTATCTTACTTTGTAGTGTTTTTGTAATGTTGACTAATTTCATCTAATTTGTTGCACATATCAATGTAGAGAATGTTTATGTAGTTATTGAAAATGAATAAAATGAAGAGTGAATATATTATTACTTGTTTCGTTGTGTTGAGGCTAAAAATAAATTGGAGACCCCAATTACAGATGGAGAAAACATTGAATACCCTACAATCTCGGTGGTTGTTATTGGAACATGGATTAAAAGGTACCCACATAAGAGTGTTAATATTTGGTTGTTTCAAGACTTTGACATGCAACAGAAGGTTCTTCATTACTCAAACCTCGTTGTGGCATCCAATGCTCATTTGCTACAATATTAGGGTAGAAATTTGAACATGACCTTGTGGAAGGTGCATGAGTCTGACCATGAGGAAATACTTGACACAATAAAGAGTAGAGAAGACCTGGATGGTTCATTGGATTAATTTGTAAGTATGCACATTGAATTTGTAAATTCATGTTATTGATATTAATGTATTGTAGTTGATAGTTAGACCTTTCATTTCTATATTTCAACTTTACTTATGTTTTGGTTCCAAATTTCATATGGCATAGGAAGGACTTACTACCCCTCTTATACTTAAAGTTTGTCTTTTTTTTTATATTGCATTTTTACCCCCTCTACAATAACCTCTCTCTGTTTTTGTATCTCTGAGATGCTTTCCCATGGTGTGTATTTTTCAGTTGATGGAAAAAGTTTCAAATGCATGTAGTGTAAAGTTTCAAAGTGGTGAAATTTTTGTTATGTTCATCATGTGACCAAACCTATAGTTCCAACGCATCCATATGGGTAGGTTTACATTAGGAAAGTTCCTATTTCAAACCCAAACATGTTGGAATAGTATGAGATCCATTGCACTGGCAATATCTCTTAAGAGACCAAAGTGCAAAAAGGTAGAAAACTTTAATGACATGTTTCTCACAATTTGTGGCACTTGGAAACATTTTTCTGAAGGCATGGGATCATGTAGGGCCCCTCTACAATAATCTCTCTTGATTTTTGATATCTTTGAAATGATTTCCTGTGGTGTGTAGTTTTTAGTTGATGGAAAAGTTGTCAAATGCATGCAATGTAAAGTTGCAAGGTGGTGTAATTTTTGTTATGTTTGTCTTGTGACCAAACTGATAGTTGCAACATGTATGGATGGGTAGGTTTACATTAGGAAAGGTTTTTTTTCACACCAAAACATGTCGGAACAGTCTGAGTTACATTACACCGGTGATATCTCTTGAGAGACCAAAGTGAAAAAAGGAAGAAAAATTTGATGAGGTGTTACTCAAAAACTGTGGCACTTAATTTTTTTTTTCTAAATGTATGGAATCATGTAGGGCCCCTCTACAATAACCTCTCTTGGTATATCTCCAAGTTGTTTGCCTGTGGTTTTGATTTTCAGTTGATGGAAAAAGTGTTAAATGCATGCAGTGTAAAGTTGCAAGGTGGTGTAACTTTCATTTTGTTTGTTGTGTGACCAAATGGGTAGGTTTACACTAGGAAAGGTCCTGTTTCACACCCAACCATGCCAAAATAGTCTGAGCTACATTGTACCAGTGAAATCTCTTAAGAGACTAAAGTGTGAAAAGGTAGAAAACTTTAATGAGCTGCTACTCGGAAATCATGTCACTTAGGAACATTCTCTATGAGGGTATGGGATAATGTAGGGCCCCTATACAACAACCTCTCTTGTTTTTTGATATCTCCAAGTTGTTTGCCTATGGTGTCAAGTTTTTGGTTGATGGAAAAAGTGTCAAATGCATGTAGTGTAAAGTTGGAAGGTGGTGTAATTTTTTTTCTATTCGTCATGCGACCAAACCGATAGTTTCAACATGTATGAATGGGTAGGTTTATGCTAGGAAAGGTCTTATTTCACACCCAAACATGTTGAAATAGTGCAAGCTACATTGTACCAGTGAAATCTCTTAAGAGACCAAAGTGCGAAAATGAATCAAACTTTGACGAGATGTTACTCAGAAACCATGTCACTTAGAAACATTATGTTTGAAGCTATGGGATCATATAGGGCCCATATACAATAAACTCTCTCGGTTTTTTATATCTCCAAGCTTTGTTTACCCATGGTGTTGAGGTTTTAGTAGATGGAAAAAGTGTCAAATGCATGCAATGTAAAGTTGGAAGGTGGTGTAATTTTTTTTCAGCTCGTCATTTGACCAACCAACAGCTCCAACATGTCTAAATGGGTAGGTTTACACTAGGACAGGTCCTGTTTCACACCCAAACATACTAAAATAGTCCAAGCTATATTGTACCAACAAAATCTCTTAAGAGACAAAAGTACAAAAAGGTAGAAAACTTTAACGAGTTGTTACTCAAAAACTGTGTCTCTTAGAAACATTTTTTCCAAGGCTATAAGCTCATGTAGGGCCTATATACTATAACCTCTCTTATTTTTTGATATCTCCAAGTTTTTTGCTAGTGGTGAAAGTTGTTTTGATGTTCCAAAAACTGTTAGATGCATGTATTGTAAAGTTGCAAGGTAGACTACTTTTTATTTTGTTCTTTGTGGGGCCAAACCGTTAGCACCAACATGTCCATTTGGGTATATCTACACTAGGCATGGTCACCGCCCTTCATTATAAAAGTGCCATAGTCTTTCCTATTCGAAGGGTCACAACTTTTCACCTTTGAAATGTCACAACCTGAATCATATCATCACTATTTGTGAGACCCTAAATTAAATTATTTGCAATGTTTCCTAAGGTTCTATTGTTAATTAAATTCTTCAAGGATGTTACAAATGTCTTTCTCAAATGAAATTCTCTCCCTTTTATGTTAGTGCTCATCAACCTAGAAATCATTTTGACAAATAACATTTTTAATACATATATATTTTCTTGGATGATATGAGACCACATTTCTTTGAGGCATTTTTTCAAACAATTCATTTCCTTGTTTATGTCACGACTTACTATTATGCTTTGATATATTTTTTCCAATCATCCATGGCATAGAAAAGGTAGTGAACTATTTGGAAAAATACATAAAAAAAAAGTGATCCCATGGAATGTCATGACAAGAAAATGCAATTGGCAACTGCTCCTATTTATTAGTTATGCAATGTGAAGTAATTGCATAACTGCTTATGTTGACTTTCTAAAAATCTATATTGTAATTAAAGCTTTTTCATCTATAAACATGTAGTTATTAGTTATGCAATGCGAAGTTATTCTTTGAGTTTGAAAATTATGCAATGCAATGTAATCAACAATATGAATATAAACTAAAAAAATCTATTTTCCATAATTCATTAGTTAAACTTTTTATTTTATTACCTAAGTGAAGCGTCGATGTCCACCTCCACTAGGAGGTGTTGTCGTCAAATCTCCAAGATTAACCTATTCAACATCCAAAATCAGATATAAGAATACCATTCGTATAACAATACTATTCGAATGTAATATTTATAATTATTTACTAGTTACATATCTTTGTAGTACATGTCATCACATAATAGGGAGGTGGAAGACCGCTGAAAACTGTATGAAAACTATGACCCTAAAATTTCATTATAATCACTAAACCAAATTAGTTAATCATGCATTTCAAAAATGAAATTTAATAAATAAAATTCAATGAACTTGCTAAAATTTAACTAACTATCAAGGTCAAATGCCTCATTAAGGAGAGTATTTTTCATCACCATCTTCTCAGCTGCAAATGTTGTTGTGCACTTGTGTCCTGACTATGTGTGGGGTCATAACCACAGGGTGTCTCGCAAGCCTAACAGATATGGGTGGAACTCTACTCCTTGAAGACTCATCTGACTCACATTGTGTTGCAGGACCAACATGCTCTATGATGCTCTGGGTCAAGGAACTAATGGACTACAGTGTCTCAACCTCAACACTCTCCTTCACAACAAAAGGGATAGCCACATGCTCATAGATTGGTCTAGCGAGTGCTTATCTCATTGGTCTCTATGGGTCAAGACATCCCCCCACTCTATCTTATGTGAAGCCCCCACCTCTACCCTAGAAGTCCCACATATCGAAATAGTTTGGGATTTTATTGAGGAAAAATTCACAGTAGAGTTTCCTCAAAAAATATTGTTGTACCTCATTGTTGTTGCATGGAGGATGGTCAAAAACCATCCATGACCCCTCCCAAAAATGGTTCTTTATCCTTGGTGGTTGAACCAATGGATAGGGAACCTCTTGCTTGAAGGGTGTAAAGGTTGATTTTTTTGTGGGTTTGTGAATAGGGAACACAAGTCAAATTTTGTAATTTTTCATCTCTGACTTGTTCATAAGATAATTTATCTACATAGAATTGTCTAAACTATCTTCTCCTATCTGACCAACTAGTTATTTTCTTGCTAATTGAATCTGTATTTGATAACACTGATTCAAGTGATTGAGCAATTGTGGCTCTATGTGAGGTTGATTTTGTAGGATCTTTCAACCTTGCAATTATATCCTCAATTTATTTTTTGTTATTTCAATTTTACCCCATTAATTTTTTTTAAGTTCTAGGGGCATATTGAGGAATTATTGGAGGTGTTTGTTGGGGTTGTTCTTCAACAGGTATTTGGGGTTTATGTGAAGCATGATTTTGAGGAGGAGGTTCATTATCATTTCCTATAAATTAAATAAATTTACATCAAAAAACATATTAAATATACCTATCTAGCAACAAGTTCACACAAAAAAAATCAAAACTTACTCCTTCGACCTCCCTGACATTGTGGCACCATTTTGGCAAAGATTCGGCAACGATTTCATCAAGAAATGGCTCTCCAATAATGTGAGCGCACTCTTGAGGGTTTGTAGGTTGCGGGTTACCAAAAAAAATAGAAATAAGAATGATTGAATGATTCCTTTTTTTTGTTTATAGAGCACAAAATGCACTCATGCTATAACATGAGCACATTATGGCCTTGGTGTGGTCAAGCCTAAGGCTCGGTCACACCAAGCCATAATGTGAGTGCATTATAATGCACTAACATGAGTGTGTTATAACATGCTCAAATTATGACTTTTAAAAAAAATTAAGATGGGTGGCCACTTTTTGGCCCCCCATCTTTCTCCACCCACCCTAACACCTTCATTCTAACCCCACTTTCATCATTCCTCTTTCACTTGTAATTAAATAATTTTAATTATTTAATTAATTAGTCCTTTTCTTCCATAATCTCTCCTATAATTAAATACATTTATTATTTTATTTACTTAATTTGTATTCTCTTTTATAATTAAATAAATATGTTAATTTATTTAATTATTCACATGAGGATGAAAATAAACCAAATAAGAATAGGTAATACCAAACACATATGACTTGATCCAGGTCTCAATTTCTCAAACCAAAACATCCAAAACTCTAAAAATTCAAAAATCCCTTTAAATACATACATTCCTTACCGGTTGAAATTACTTAAGCCTACATCCTTTTCATTTAAACTATTGATAATTCAATAAAATCCTTGAAAGTCATAAAAGAAGAATTTGAAACACAAATGTGAGCTATACCTAAATCTACATTTGTCAAAACCATGTGAAATAGTGAGAAAGATGATGCACCTAAATAGAGAGCTTTAGGGATCCACAATAGGTGTCTTTCCCTAGGGAATTTCATTAGGAAAGAGATCACAAAGTGTGAAGATTGAATTTCAACTTTAAGGTGAGCCAATCAGACTTGGATCTTAGTTCCTTAGGACAATAGGAAGATTTGGTATTGAATTGAAATGATTTGATGCACTTAAACTAATTGAACTATGAGACGTAAGATACAAAAAATAAAATCATAGTTTGTTGGAAGATCTGAGAAGGGTTTGGACACACCAAAAATTGGTTTTGAACTTTGTTGAAGGACAAATTTTCCCTAGGATGAATTTGTGTTGATTAGAGGTCCTAAAAATTCTTTTGATAGTCCTTTGATGTTGGATCTTGGTTTCTGTTTGACACAAGTCCAATAAATTATGCAACTTAGTTTTTGTGGCTTGACAACAATGATGCAACTTGTGCAATAGTGCAAATTTTATCCTCTCAAATCTCTTCAATCCTTCTTCAACCTATAATCTACACATACAAAAAAGAGAAGAAAAATTGTTTGTTTTGTGTGAATGGGGGTTTTCCTTGTTCAAACACCAAGTTTGGTAATTAAACCTTGATAGAAAGATAATGGTAGGGAATGATGAATGAACATTTTCTTGCTACAACTGACCAAACCTTCAATGGCTTCCTTTAGAGGACTAAAGTCAAACACATCACTCGAAGGAACTTGATCTTGCTTTGCTCGATGTATTTGGATACTTGAAATTCTTGGATGCTTTGAGGATCAACAATGCATATTAGGCTTCATAGGATGACATGGACACACATAAGCTTGAACATGATGATTGAATCTTGAATTTTGCAACAAATGACTAATAAACCTGCTCTTGAATGCTCTTGACAGTAATATTTGGTCTTGAAACTTTTCTTAATGCTAGATGATTTGAATTGATAAAAAGAATATGTATTTATAAGTGTTTATCTAATTTCCAAAAAATTAGATTCTAAAAGTTGACAATTACATATTGAATTTGAATCATTAAAAGACTGCCAAAAATATATTAAAAATTGGGTCCTAAGACTTCAAGGGGACCCATAAGTCCAAGACACATATGCTCCAATGTGATTTAGTGATTGATTGCATCAATTAAATGTTGGTTCTCCTATTGGAAAATAGGAAAAACAAGGCTTTGAAATGCATAATTTTGCAAATTAGAAGTTTAATTAAGGGACCCAAACATAGTGTGAAATTGCAAAGGTATACAATTTCCTACACTACACCATGAATCCAAAACCTCACACATCAATAAATTGCTAAGCAATTCACAAAAATAAAGGTCTAAAATAAAAGTCATGCATACAAAGCTTCAGACTTCTAAACCCTAAATCAATTCCATTCAATTTGCATCACAATTACCATTTAGACAGAGGTCTCAACTTTTTCCTCAAAAGGAATTGAAGTAAGACCAACTAAGTAAGGGTCAATACATGTCTCAATATCCCCTTTTTATAAATGGTATTATGATTGTAAGGTCACATTTCCTTTAACCAAGGGGTATTGTTGATGGTCAAAATAACTAGCATCAGTTAAATGGGATATTGCTATTTTGTTTCTCCTGAAGAGAAAGAGTAACACATGGATATCTTAGCTCCCAAGGTCTTGTAGTTGGTTCTCAAATGCCCGATGTTGCTTTCGATTAATTAGGTGTAATAGTAATATTCAAGCGGCCTGCTGGTATTGAGCTTCTGGATTGTTCTAAGATTAAGCATGAACTTAAAACCTACTTTAACCAAGTTTTAAAGAAATAGAAAAAGATAGATCAAAGCTTTGAAATAGAAAAGAATGTTAACTCATCCAACTTAACCAGACTTGTTATCCTTCAAGGAATTACTAACTAAAACTATAGAACAAAATCAACTAGTGATTAACACCCAGTTATGTTCATTCACAGTGTTAATTTGAACAATAGATTGTAAATCATTAGCTAAACAACATATAAAACCAAACTTCATTCCTTGAAAGCTTCTCAAATCAAATGATTAACCCAAGACAAACACCACTCTGGAACACAACATGAAGTAGATTTTAATCTGGTTGCTTCTATTGTTCATGAAATAGATAACCAACATTTACAAATCTGGCACAATCACTAGTGTACATAAAACCTGTCTTCAGATTATTTCCATCTATACTAAGAAAATTAGAAAGATACATTATTACCTTCTCTTGAATCTAACTCTTATTCTACTGCTACTCTTAAGTTTCTCTAATGCTATTGGTTTTGTTTTTTTTTTTCTCTTTTCCCTTCCTACAAAGACACCCAAAATGTCGCATATATATAGAATGTACTCAAGAGATGCAATGGCCTATATTTTAGGGTTTCAAAGTATCTCCTCCAAAGGGTCGACCCTCAGATCTTTTGAATGGGGAGTTAATGTTGCCTTCAGTAGCGGATCCATTTGTCCCATTTAGGTGGAAAAGCATATTGCCCTCGGAGAAACTAGCCCGGACACTTTACAACCACAGCATTAACTCTATGTCTCCGTGTCTATCCTCCATTTCCTTTGAAGGGTTGCCTTGAATGCTCTAAAGCATTATCATTAATGCCGATCCCCCTCTGTTAGTAGCGATCCCAGCTGTTAGTGTGACTCATGGTTTCTTCCTCTTTTCTGCCTTTCTCCCCACTCCAAATCTTCGCACATTGACCTCTTCACAAAGATCAGCATTAGAGATTCCCATTAGATCTCCACCATTTGTTCACCGCAGGCTGCTCCCTCGGCACATTCCACGGAGGAAAATACACAGGACTGCATTTTGCGACGAAGTCTTCCTCATAGAGGTGATCAATCGGTCAAGCATCACGGTTCCTCTTGGCTCCTCACGATTGATTAAACATATGCCCGCATAGAGATTCTGGGGTAGTCAAAAGTGGTTCAAACAAAATCTCATGTCGGTGGAGACACTCATAGTGTCTCACGTCACGATACTCTCTCTAGCAGCTATGGTAACATATGTCGATTCGCGAGACAAAGTGGTACACTGGAACATATCGATATCCACAGTGGTCGTCGAGATAATCACCATCAGCTAGAAGTCATGGCAATTCCTTAAAACTCATACCATAGTGCCTCCTTCCATCGATGAGACCTCCACATTTGGCAAGACATTACAGCAATAGGAAAACATTTAGTCAGGAGTCTC